>JAPSGF010000003.1:34110192-34125087 GCA_035772895.1 Perdix hodgsoniae
AAAAGAAAAGAAAAGAAAAGAAAAGAAAAGAAAAGAAAAGAAAAGAAGAGAGGTAAGGAAAACTTAACAGCAGTCAGACACTCAAGTAACACTCCTTTTAAGTTCTGTTATCACTTTACAGTAAAGAATCACTGACAGGGAGTGGTGTTTAGAAAAAGTCATGTTATTCCAATACCAAGACCAGAAAGAGTTATAGAAGAATTTTCTCGGATCTGGAAAAGCCATTTATTCCAGTTCAAAATCAGAGCATTATCTAGTTATCTGCATTTTGTCCAAAATCTGCATTAATACAAATAGTTCTACAGTAACAAGTAATAGTGTCTTGAAGCTTTGTGAATACATATGAGATTGCTACACTATAGTTGGCAATGAATGTCCAATGAATGTCATGACCAAATGACCAATGAAGTCATAATTACAGCAATGAATAGGGATGCATTATAGTTAGCAAAATTATGTGTGGTCTCCACAGCTCTGTTCCTGAAATTATCTTTGTTTTTTAATCAATCACATAACTTATTATCTACACACTGGATGAGGAATTTGCATCCTAGATGTGTATCAACAACACTCCCTAACCTATGCCCTCAAGGTCTGTAAGCTTCCTCCTTAATTCATTCAGGTAATTTCACATCTTTTAGACAAGATGTATTGAATCTCATGGTCTGAGATTTCACTGATCCTAGTGTAGAGGTAATATGTAATCTTGTAGCAATATATGACAAGCATTTATTATGGATTTTAAAAAGATAAGAAGTCTTGCACAACAGCAACAAAAGTTTGTGAAACCCCTAATACTTAGAGATTTGGGAAAGAGAAAATGCCATTCTACTATTAAAAATAATGATCTGTTGCAGAACAGAGAAGACCACATATGGTCTAATCCAAAGCACATTAAATGGGATAGAAGTCATATAATTATGAATTTGCATTTACAACATAAGGACAGTAACAGAGGGATTTAATTAGGTTTAATTAGATAAGAATATTAGAAGAGCTGGATTATATCTGGTATATTTTTAAAGAAAATTAAAAAAAAAAAAAGATTCAGATGGGAATCAAGAGGGTAAGGGAAAGAAACAATCTGATTAATTGGAAGACAGTGATTATATATTTGTATAAGATGCTGGGGGCTATTAGCAGAGCTGATGAGCTGTTTTTCAAATTGTGACTTATATTTCACTTAAAGCATCCTGTACTTATCAGTTAGATACAGCATTTATTTTTATTTCTTGTTCCAAGACACTAACTTCTGTGGAAATGAACAAAAGAATGAATAAAGTTGAGTGCTTGTTGTATAGAAAGATGCAAGTAAATACAGCATCACCTGGGTACAGCAAGAAAGCAAAATTGGATTACTGAAATTCAGCCCCAATATTGTGTTTTGTCCCCCTATTCTGAAGAGAGAGCTTCATTTAATTTATAAATGAGATTATTATAATTTGAACATTTTTCTTATGGTACTTGCTTACTGTAGGCCTAGATATAGTAAGCTTTTGACTACATTTTGAGTCGCTGAGAAATTTTTGAATGGTTTGATAGATTCTGTAAAATATATTTGAGAAACTCAAATCCACATGGAGATGCCATTGCAGCCATGCACTTTCATATATGAAGATGTTCAGATTTGCAGCATTAATATGTAAGAATATATTCCAGACATGTTTTTGAATAAAACTGCAGTTCATAGACTAAATGAGCATTATTAACACGGTTCTACTTTATGTTGTTTCTGCTTTACATACAACATATAGGTTTGTCTGCAGTCTTCTTGTGCATTAAAATACAGGTAAAATTGATAATAAAGCTAAGTCAGATAACTTAGATACAGAATAGATATGTGTGATTACATGACAATGTGGTGTTAGAATAGTTACCAAAACTGGTAGGTCACAGCTTGACAGAACTATTGTATGGCTCTAGTGGTCTCAAGTAACCTTCTGATCTGAATTTTTACGAGTTAGGGATCTAAAATTGTTTGAAAGTCAACAGAATTCTTATTCCAGTACTTACATCTCTAAAGATATCATCCATCAGTTATGTAAACACTTTTGTCCTGTTAAAGAGCTTTCCTGGGTGTGCCACAGCATAGAACTTAAAAATCTGCCTCTGTAAACTTGGTTTCATTAAGCAGGGAACTTCGTGAAAACACTGGCTATGACTCTTCATTTTAGTTATTGAAAGAGGACTTATGTTCTGCATCATGCCTTCAGTGGTCAGAATACATGTGCAGAAAAATGTAGGTTTACCAATCTGGGCAACACACCGCTAAATAATGAGATGAACTCAGTTTTATTTCTGAAGAAAATTAGATGAAGGCCCACAGGGTGTGAAGCAAACAGAGCAGCAATGCCTGGGTTTTGACCCACCACAGCTTACTACCCATTCTTCATAGCCGGAACACAGCTAGACTGCGAATGAGAGACTGGGTCAGTTGTTCTCCAGCTGATGTAACAGCAGCTATCCCATTCACATGTCAAGGAATGACCTGTGACTGCTGTCAGACATTAACTCCTTCAAGGCAATACCAAACAAATCTAGAAGCTGAGAGTGTAGAGAATAAGGTAAACTCCTGTGTGGATAATCTTTAATATTCTGCTGAGGCCAGTTCAATAACGCTGTCTCTGTAGACATCACAGGCTCTCTGGGAGCTGGGAGTTTACTTTTAGCCGTGTTTTGCAGTGATTCGTATGAACTGTTTGAAGCCAATTAGCACAATGTAATCACAGGAGTGACGGTTGTACTCTACCTCCAGCAATGTGTGCTGACAGCCTGCTAAAGGGTTACAGGAAGGAAGGAAACCTTAGTTTAAATTTGGGTCAACTTTTTAACGCCTACTACCTTGGGCTGTGCTTTGTCAGGATGCAGTGCTGAGGTAAGCACTCATCTGCATGGATATCCATATGGCACTGGTATTCATAGGCTAAAGAGCTGTTAAAAACAGAGAAAGAAAGCCAAATTTATTGGGCTTTGCACAGTAAAAAGCTCACACAGGAGATCAGATCCCTCAAGTTAGTTAATAGCTTCTGGTTGGTGAAGGGAGTTTCCATTGCAAGAGTTTGGGAAACAGTAGCTTTAGCTGGATTAGGTATGACCTTACAATACAGTGCTTTTCCCACTTCTTACATCTAGTTTGTCCATGATTCTGTGTCTAGCACATGAATCATCCATCATTATGGATTATCACAGAATCAGAATGGCTCAGGTTGGAAGGGACCTCAAGGATCATGAATCTCCAACCCCCCTGCAACAGGAAAGGTCTCCAACCTCCACATTTAATACCAGACCAGGGTACCCAGGGCTCCATCCTACCTGACCTTGAACACCTTCAGGGACGAGGCATCCACAACCTCACTATTTTCTCTATTATCTACTGTGTACAAAATATCTCCTTATGTATGAAATACCACCCTGTTTGTCTATTACTGTATATGCAGAAAGTTTATACTGTTTACTTAGAAATGATTTATCTAAGTTCACTTTGGTTGATCTGCATCAGGAAAAGACTGTATGATTTTTCATATCAGTTTAGATAGTATGAAAGAGGCAATTCTAAACCCTGTATTTTCTCCTTCATCTATCATTTCATTTAGTAGCTGTTGCACCATGTGAACCTGTGTATGATATGAAACTATTCAAAGACACCAAGATTTGAACATCCAGATGAATGAATAATTACACTCTATCAGTTTGAACTCTGCCACCCCTCACCACCCCCCCTCCATCTGTCCTTCCTCCTTCAATATCAGTCTCATGTTAATGGTTCTGCTGCGGACCTCATTCTATTGCTGCTCAAATCTCCCTCCACCTATTTGTTAATCTTTAAGATTGTACTTCGAATACTGCTCTTATTTATTAAAATTACAATTATGATCCAGAATGCTTCATTCTTTCTCTTTTAGCAATCTGCTAGTTAAGGAAATTCTCCCCATAGTCTAGGCTGACAATTAACCCTGGTATCCCTAGAAACATATGGTTAATATTCCCCTACAGGAGCCAAGAATGACTTAATTAGAAGTTCAGCATAGGAAGAGACTGCTTAATGGTAACAATGTTATTCCTTCTCTAAGGTATTTCATTTAAATTCTTTTCCCAAATAGTTTACAGAAGTAAAATATAGATATCTCAAAGGAAAAGAGAAATTAATGTGTTTAAATACTGATTGAATGTCATACTAAAACTAAGTTTAAAAATAGATGAGCAAGCCAGTGAGGAGAAAAATACATGAAGGCTACCTCACACGTTAAAGAGAAGAAGCAGCTTCTGAAAATACTTTTTAGTTCTTACTACTAAACCAATTACTTAGGAAACTGCTTGAAATTTCTGTAAATATTTGTTCCAATTTTTAATCTTTTAATTTTACTAAAACTGTGTCTTCCAGTGTGAATTTTCCTTGTGTATGGATATGTTCCACATGTATTTGTTTAGAATTGGTCCGGAAACATATTTTCAGTGCCACCACATTTCAAAGATTATGTTGAAAAACACAAATTAATCTCACTTAAACTCAAATTACCAGAATATTGTAAGATGGCTGAGTGCCTATAAATTCTATACTTCTCCTGCTAGAGCTGTAAGGTATATCTTGAGGCTGGTCTTAATCAGGCCAAATACCCCTTAAAGATGCTAAAAGATTTTATTTTGCTCTTTATGGAAGTTGGAGGATTATTGCATGGGAGCTTGACATTAGGTATATGAGTCTGCTTCAGTGTGGTCAAATATTTTCTTCAACAAAGAAACCCTACCCCCTAATTTATAAAACAAATTCAAATAACTATTCATAGCTTAGGTATCACACATTATGTGACTAACCACTGAAGAACGAAACATGGTTTCAAAATGCTGTGTAAATTATTTATAGAAAATGCAAATAGATAATAAAAATGAACCTCTGCATCCATGGTTAGCCAAGGACTGTGGTTCTCATTCGAGTTAAAAGACCTCATGTGTCAATAATTCGTGTTGAACAGCATGTCAGATAAAATTAATAATCCAGTGCATATTAATATACCTTTAAATGTATATTACATGGACTGAATACAAATTAAATCATATGTATAATTAATTCATGTAGAAATTTTTTATCTACTTTGTCAGTGGAAAAGTATATTAAACATCCTGAATGAAACTGGCTAGTTTTCTATTGTGTAAACAAATAAACAGGGATGAAGCTGGTTGTAAAAGGTATGGAAGAGAGAAGAGAAAGTTTACCAGATGGGATGCAAACCCTGCTTTCCTTTTCTCTTTGCATTAATGTCTGCCTAAATTCTATCCAGTGTACAAGAAGGTGAGAAACTGTGAAGATAAGCCTAAAGCACCAACCTCAGTGTTAATTTAGCTTAAGTAAAATGTTGAATGTGATGCTGTTTGTCAAACTCAGTGAGAAACATGGGTATCTTCATGCTGCAGAGAGAACTGTAACCATCAGTCTGCTCATATATCAGCAAATAATTTAGTGAAAATCAAATGGACAGTCAGCCACCTACTCAGCAATTTGTCATTCTTTAATTTTTGATCTTTCAATTAAATGTTGTCTGTTTGACTACTTCAACATTTGCAGAAGCGCCTAGGACACTCTGACATGTACCTGCACAAAGAAGACAGATTGCTCAGATCTGTGGGGCTGATCTGCAGTTATATAATTTTCTAGACACACTGTTACAGCCTAGTGACACCTAAAAATTACGAGCCAAATACTCAGAAGCTGTGATTTTGACTCACAAATCTTGCTATTTCATTTAAGACATTATTTTTCCTTCGGTGCTTTGCATGGTTGTCTGGCATGGCTCCAGGCTTTTCTCAGTTAAAGTTTGAAAAAAAAATAAAACAATTTCTGAACTTAGATTTCTTTTTTTACTTAGCATTTTATTTCAGCAGTTTCATGGTGTTGAAGTTAAGGGGTGTGAATTCCATCAACTGCAGTTTGGCACAGTCATTAAACATGTAGTTCATCATGACTTGATTTTGACTTAGAGTACAGAGATATTAAGGCTGATATTCACGGGGTTAGTGACTCGATGTTTTTTAGACATTATTATAAGTTACTAAATTCATATGATTGTTGGGTACAAAAAGTTTTTGAAGACACATTTCAGTTTTATTGCCACTTAGGACATGATAAGATCATTTTCTGGATGCTGCTCAGTACCTTCATAAAAGATATTTGACAAAAAACACAAATGCTTCTGTGAAATGGGAGTTACTTCGTTCATTACTATCTTTGAACAGGCATTTTAAATCAGACTTATCTTAAAAATCTGGCCTTAAGTCCTGTGTTTGACAGTAGCCAGGAGAATAGGATAAGAATGAGGCAATGCTTATACCCTGCCAGCTTCCAGAAATCTCCTCCATAGGATTTCCTGATCATGGAGTTTTATCTGTTGATTAATTGTTAAATTGAACTGTTTTACCTTAATTCACCCTTTTGCAGCAGAATCTAGAATGTCTCCCAAATGAACAGAATAGAAATGAAGTTTCCAATATTTCCCAGTGTGCTAAGGGAGAGGTCCCATTTCAAACATATTGCAAACACACATACACACAAAAAAGACTGATACTGTGTCTTTGTACATTTTTTTTTTCTCTATTCTTGAACAGGCTTGTACACAACTCCATTGTCAAGTTGTATGAGTTACTTTACTGACATCACTTCTATTTACCAAGAAAAGGAAAAAAACATCCCTTGGGAAGGTGTTGAAGGGATCGGGATTATGGGTAGTGTTCTCCTCAGACTTCCCAGTTGGAAACTGGCATCCATGCAGAAGTAAGAGAACGGATCAGTTGAATGTCTGGCTGCATGTGTGGTGTCAGACCGAAAGCTACGGTTTTGATGATCTAGGACGTTTCTTTGGCAAACTAGGAATGTTGACATGGGTTGGGACACAACCAAGAGGCAAAAATATACTAGGTAAAAAGCTGGCTGGGCCCATTTCTGGTCCGGATATTGAAGAGACCATCTAGAAGCGAAACATTGCTGGACCTAATTCTCACCAATGCAGAGATTGTTAGAGACATTAAGATGAGAAGCAGCCTGGGCTGTGCTGACCATGTCTTGATTGAGTTTGTGATCTCAGAAAGTTTTCACGACCCTGAGCTTCAGGAGAGCAAACTGTTGGACAGCATCTCCTGGGAAGTTGTTATTAAAGATAAAAGAGAGGAGCAAGGGAGACTACTCTTTAAGGGTACCCTTCCAGAAGTGCAAGATCTCTCTGTCCTCCAGTACATGAGAACTGATAGATGAGACGGGAAACCAGCATGGCGTGGCAGAGACCTACTGGTCAAACGGAGAGAAAAAAAAGCACGTGTGCAGACAGTGAAAACAAAGAGGTGTGACCTGAGAAGAATACAGAGATGTTGTCCAGATATGCAGAGATGTGATTAGGAAAGCCAAGACACAGTTGTGTCACAGGATATTAAAAAAAAAAAACACACAGTAACAGGTTTTATAGGTAGGTGGGTCAGAAGAGACAGGCCAAAGAGAGTGTGCTTCCTCTGATAAATGAGAAAGAAGAACTGCCTGCAACAGACGTGGAGAGGGCTGAGGTACTCAGTGAGTTCTTTGCCTCAGGCATCACTGCCAGCCAGGATATTCATATTTCTTACATACTGGAATCTCACATCCCTAAATCTCTTTGCGGGAACTGGGGAAGCAAACTGCCCTCTACTGTAAGAACAGAGGAAGTCTGAGACCACCTCATGAGACTGAATGTGTACAAGACTATAGGGTCTAACATATATCTCAGGTCTTAAGAGAGCTGGCTAATGTAGTTGCCAAGCTGCTTTCCATTATATTTGCTGTCAGGTGAAGTGCCCAGTGACTGGAAAAAGAGAAATATCACTCTCATTTATAAGAAAGGGAGGAAGGAGGATCTGGAGAACTACAGGTCAGTGAGCATCACCTCTGTGCCCGAGGAAAATCATGGGAAAAAATACTGGAAGGCAGGTTAAGGCACACGAGGGATGAGTGGATGATCCAAGACTGCATGGCTTTATCAAGGGAAGGTCGTGTCTTACCAATCTAGTGGCATTCTATGATGGAGAGATAGCATTGGGGGACAAAGAGAAGGCAACTGATATCTATCTAGACTTGTGCAAGGCCTTTGCAAGATGCCCTATGACATCCTTATCTCTAAATTGGAGAGAGATGTATTCAAAGGGTTGGATTTGTTTGATACAGAATTGGCTGGAACCCAACAGTCAGAGTATTGTGGTGAATGGCTCTATGGCCGATGACGAGTGGTGTCCTCCAGGAGTCTGTTTCAGAACTGGTACACTTTAAATTCTTTATCAGTAACATAGATTATTAACATTATTATTAACATTATAGGATTGAGTGCAGTCTCAGCAAGTTTGCTGATGACACCAAGCTTAGTGGTACAGTTGATATCACAGAAGGAGGGGATGCCATCCAGAGATACCTCAATGAACTTGAAAGGTGAGCCCTTGTGAAACAAATGAGGTTCAACAAAGCAGATTGAAAGGTATTGCACTTGGATCAGATATGCTACAGACTGGGAGAAGTCCTTCAGAGCAGCCCAGCTGAGAAGCGTGAAGAAGCGAAGGCTGAAAGGAGACCTCATTGTGGCCTCCCAGTATTTAGAAGGAGATTATAAACAGAGGAAAATCATATTTTTTACATGGGTAGATAGTGATAGGACAAGAAGGAATGGTTTTAAAATAAAGGAGGGGAGATTAGATTCGATGCCAGGGGAAGTTTTTCACAGAGAAGGTGGTGAGGTACTGGAACAGGTTACACAGAAAAACTGTGCATGCCCCATCCCTAGAGGTATTCAAGGCCAGGTTGGATAGACTTAAGCAGTCTGATCTAGGACTTGATCCAGCAGTTTGCAACCCTACTTGCAGCAAGGTTTTGGAACTTGGTGATTCTTGAAGCCCCTTCCAACCCAAGCCACTCTGTGAGTCTGTGATTGTAAGAGCATCTCATCTAAAATACAGAAAGAAAGAGAAAGAAATAAAATTAATCAGAAGAATTCCTTGATCACATTATAATTTTTATTTTCTATTATGATAGAAATGTATATTTTAATTTATTGTTACTACCAAAAATATATTAATAGAACATATTTTCAAATTGGTTTACTTATCACTGTGCAATTTTTATTTATTTATTTATTTTTAGTATACTTATTTTGGAAAAAGGCAGTTTTTTTTTATCTTCAAAACAAACTTGCTCAGAAATACTTTCCAGCATGGACCAGCTACTCATTTGTTTCTGATTTAGTGTAATTTAAATTTCAAATATTTAATGTTCTACATCTTTTTGATACATTCATTATGATACTTTGCAGTTGTAATAGGGCATAATTGAAACAGATGAGACCAGACATTTGTACATGCAAGCATTCTGAGAAAGCCCAAATGAGATTTTATTATAATAATAATAATAATAATAATAATAATAATAGAAGAAAGAAGAAAATTTGGCCAATGTCACAGAAAATTTGGCCAATGTCTTAGAAAGTGGTATCTAAGTAGTAAAAGAAAAAAAAAAGAAAAAGAAAAAGAAAAAGGAAATAAACAAACAAACAAACAAAACTGCCTCCACTAAACTGAAGCAGAAATGAGATAGCCATTCCGACTCCTTTTGTTGTTGTTTTGATTATTTGTATGAGATTCTAAGTATGAGATTCTAATCAATTTTTAAGTGTCCTCATGGAGATATCTAATTATATGTTGAGTACCTAAGCGAGCATTACAATCAGAGTAGACCTGTTCCTACTTCCATAAGAACTTTAGTCAGAAATAAGTCCCTTCTTTAAGGAGGCTTTCCTTGTTTATTTACAGCACGCATTAAATTGGCATTCATTGGCTACAATTAGAGCTTAGAACCTAATTCAATTCAGACAACAATTAAGTATATGAATCTACAGCTGAATCCAACTATAGGGGCCGAATACATTTGCTTAATCATTGTCTTGTTTGTGGTAGCTAAGCACATTGTGGATTCCTGATCACCCCCTCCATAGATCCTGTATCGAATCTGCAAATCTGATCTCTAACGCCCTTATGTGTAACAAAGATTATTAGATGTTTAACCAGCTGTACCAAGTTCTTAATGTCCTTATGTGGTAGTGGAGAGCATCCTGGAAAAGGTACTATATGTATTACTCTGTGATGGGAAGCCACATTTATTGAAGCAGTTCCAGGACAGGTTAATGCCAGATGACTTATCCATTGTTATTGATTTCTGTTATTGTTTTCTGAAATCACTGTACTTCCTCTCATCCCTTTATCATTAAAACAACACAAATGCAAAGGAGGTTGAATATTTCTTGAAGTAGTGATAAATAAGGCCCATGCAGCTTGCCTGGAAGTGTATCTGCTTAGATCTCCCAAAAATTACAGCAATAAAAGGTCATACAATTTACATGGCAACTATTTGCGTTATCCGTAGGGTGTCAGATCAGGCTGTAAATAAGATAAACAATGCAACTTTCCTGTCTCTGCTGTAATCTTTCCTTCTCCTCACAACACCCACACTTCATATCTGTTTTAATGGTTTCTCTTCCCTTGCTTTCCTCCCCCACCCATTTGAAGGGATTGTTCTACCTAATAAATTTTATGTAGTCATAGCAATGTTTTCAATTTAAAAAAATTAGCAGATTTGAGCCACAGCTGCACTATTCTGGCAAGCCAGACTAGCTTTGGGTAACAAGATTTATTTTCCTTGTGTGCTGCCAAGTCAACCTGAAGACAATGTTAATAGAAAAGGTCACAACTGATAAGCTGACATCTCTCTAATTCTTCAGGACAAATCCATGGATGGTGAATTGAAATGCTACCCTGTAGCTCCTCAGGGGCAGAGGCATTAAAGTTAAATGTTACAGATGTGAAGGAATGGCAGCAAGCATGTTTCGTTTGCAAAAGAGCTTGTGGCAATGGTGGCAGAAATGCAGCAGACACCAGCAGAATTTATTTCCTAGGCTAAAGGATATTTTAAGGACACACTGCAATGACCTCCAGAAAGAGTAGATCTATCTGCCAGGGTGCAAATGGTAGTGCATTTGGAAAGGCATGGTTCATGGTTACAACCATTGTCTCTTTAGCAAAAAAAAAAAAAAAAAGAAAAAGATTTCCATTTATGGTATTACATACTTTGCAATGTGCAGAAGAGAGGGAGTGAGGGAAACTGGGCAGTTATTTTTCAGGATAAAAGATTAAGGCTTCAGAATTTTCATCTAGAAGCAAGCTTGTTTCTTGAATGTTCTAAAATTCATTTATTTAAATATGAATTACTCTCAGTCACTGCACTTATACCAACCAGTACATTGCATGAGGACTGGGAAGAGCTCCACAATTATCTGTATTGCTAAATGTGAGAACGAGCTCTTAGTGTAAACCATACTCTCTGCAAAACAACCTGTGGCTACAGCCTACAACTTAAACTAGTGACAATCTCCAGCAGGCATTTTAGTCTTTACTGTTGGAGCATAAAGGAAGTTCATAGTGTGGTAGTGGAGGACTCCCTAAAGACAGTCGCAGCGAGTTTACCAGTACATAGAAAGTAACCTATAGGCCATCCTTTTTTCATCTTATTCACCTGTAGTATAGAGTTTACTGAAGAAACAGCTAAGAAAAATCCTATGCTAGCTATTTTTCCTAGATGAACGCAATTGAGAAGTTAATCTTTGCTTCTTATCCTATGTAGTTAGGTTGAACAGGGATCTGATATTTTCACTCCTTCAATGTTATTGTCTTCTTCAAGTGGTTTTAAGAGCCTGAGTGAAGCCTTTATTGATTGCCTTAGAGAATGCAGAAGTTCAATAAGAGCAAAATGATCAGAGGGCTGAAGGGCCTCTGATTTTTTTTTTTTTTTAAGTTGTGAATGAATAGTTTAAACACAGCTGAGATATAATAACCAGAAAGGTGTGACTAGTTCATGTGAAAATGAAGTCTTTTATTAGTTTCAGCTGGATCAGAATTGTTTTCTTCACAGTATCTGGCATGACATGTTGTTTTAGTTCCAGGGGAAAAACAATGTTAGTGACACACCAATGTTCGTAGCTTCTGATAAGCAGTTTTGTACAGAGCCAAGGCCATTCTAAGTGAAGAGCCCAGGAACATGGGAGAGAACAGAACTGGGAAAGCTGATTTAACATGGACAACGGGATATCCCATACTGCATGACATCAAAGCAGAATGAATTTTGAAGAGGGTGGGAATTCATTTCCTCTTCTACCGCTCACGGGGCTAGCTGGGCATTGGTAGGGGGATGGTGAACAACTGCTTGTGCGTGACTTGTTATGTACATTTACATTTAATAGTTATTGTCCTAATTATCATCCTTTTCCCTATCTGAGTAAATATTTTTATCTCATCCCATGAGTTCTACTTTTTATTTATTTATTTATTTATTTTAAATTTCAGTTCTCTCCTCATCGCAGTAGAAAGGAGGGGGAATGAGTAAACAACTGTGTGGTACCCAGCCCCCTGCAGAGTTAAACCACAGCAAGGCAGTAAATGGTATTTTCAAAACTTACTGTGACTCAGGGTATAAAGATAAATGTCTTCATGTTTTTCTTCCTTCCTTTCTCTCCATTTCAGAGACTGACATGTTATGAACAGAGGATAATGAAATGATACTGCATTAATTATTTCCATTATTTTCATGCCATGATGTCATAGCAAAGATCAAGATCCCACTGTGCTCGGTGTTGTACGAACACATTGTAAGGGGCAGACACAGCTATGCAGAATTTTCACAGTGGTAGAAAGCCCCTGTGGAAAAGATAAATACATGCTAATACTCATTTGCAGTAGGATCACTCAGGAGGATAATCTATCATGTTACATTTCAGGACATTTTGGGAACATGCACTCATCTTTATAAATACTAGCAGATCGTTCAAGTATTTGAGGAGAACCAATTCCATAGCACCTCCAGATTGTTAGGAAGTAAGCAAAGCACTTTGATTCATGAGAATATTCATTGATATCAGCCTGTTTCTGGCTCTCTATGGTCACTGTAGTGGCTATTTACAATTTCCTTGTGTATGTTTTTTTATAATGATGGGCAAGAGCTATGTCACTTGACTATGAAATAGGGATGTTTCAGTCAGAATATTTTTTTCATCCCAAGCCTGTTATAACAGATTAAATAAACAAGAGAGCTTAATTTATAGGAAGTAGCTCATACAGCATTCATCTCAGCTGGAAGGCACAGCCTGTTCTGCTGCCAGACTTATGCAAAAGATTCAGATTTTAACAAGCATTAGATAAAAGAAACAAACAAACAAGCAAAAATCCAAAACAGAGAGAGCAATACTACCTAAAATGAATGATTTGCTTAAAATTAGTGAAAGCTATTTAGCTTTACATCACTTGTTTTTCACAGTATTTACTTGTCACCATCTCTTGAGTCCTTGTTTTCTGTCTTCCATGAATCTCGATAGCTTCTCTGTAGCCAAAGGCTTCTTTAAAATCTGAGAAATTCTCACGCTGAGGAAAGCAGCATTCCAGTATTTGTAATGAAAACTTCAAACAAGAAAATTGAAAAACAAAACAAAATACATAAACACACACAACAAAGCAAATCCAACTCTTGTGTCAGAAGATATTTTATAAAAATCTGTCTATATTATAAGGAAGAATCATAGAATCATAGAATGGCCTGCGTTGAAAAGGACGACAATGATCATCTAGTTTCAAAATCCTCCTATATGCAGGGTCGCCAGCCACCAGACCAGGCTACCCAGAGCCACATCTGGCCTGGTCATGAATGCCTCCAGGGGTGGAGAATCCACAACCTCCTTGGGGAACCCGTTCCTGTGTGTCACCACCCTCTGAGTGAAAAACTTCCTCCTAATGTCTAACCTTAACCTCTCTGTCTTAGTTTAAGACCATTCTCCCTTGTCCTATCACTGTCCACACTCATAAACAGCTGTTCACCCCCCCCCCCCCCCCCCACACACCCATTTATATGCTTATTTCAGGTACTGGAAGCCTGCAATGAGGTCTCCCTCTTCTTGAAGAAAAGCCTTCTCTTCTCCAAGCTAAACAAGAACAGTTCCCTCAACCTTTCCTCACAGAAGTGGTGCTCCAGCCCTCTGATCATCTTAGTGGCCCTCCTCAGGACCTGCTCCAAGAGCTGCATGTCCTTCCTGTACTGGGGGCTCCAGGCCTGTACGCAGTAGTACAGATGGGGCCTCACAAGAGCCGAGTAGAAGGGGACAATCACCTCCCTCTCCCTGGTGGCCATTCTTTTTTTAATATAGCCCAGAACACAGTTGGTCTTGCAGGTAACAAGCTCACACTGCTGGCTTGTGTCCAGCTTCCATCATCTATGTCACTGATGAAGATGTTGAAGAGCACCAGCACCAAGACTCCTGATACCACTTGTGACCAGTCTTTACCCTGACACAGAACCAGAAATCACAACCCTTTGGCTGCGTCCAGCAAGCCAATTCCTAATCCAGCTAACAGTCCATCTTTCAAATCCATGCTTCTCCAATTTGGAGAGAAGGATGTGGTGAGGGACCATGTCAAAGGGTTTGCAGAAGTAGATGACATCCATCACACTTCCCACATCCACCAAAGCCATCACTCCATCATAGAAGGCCACCAGACTGGTGAGGCATGATCTGCCCTTATTGAAGACATGATGGCTGTCTCAAATCACCTCTTTGTGTTGTATGAGCCTTAAAATAGACTCTAGGAGGATCTGCTACATGATCTTCCCAGGCACTGAGGTGAAGCTCACTGTTCTCTCCTCTCCTCTCCTCTCCTCTCCTCTCCTCTCCTCTCCTCTCCTCTCCTCTCCTCTCCTCTCCTCTCCTCTCCTCTCCTCTCCTCTCCTCTCCTCTCCTCTCCTCTCCTCTCCTCTCCTCTCCTCTCCTCTCCTCTCCTCTCCTCTCCTCTCCTCTCCTCTCCTCTCCT
>JAPSGF010000003.1:34135087-34147592 GCA_035772895.1 Perdix hodgsoniae
CATTTTTAAGCTTTTTTTTTTTTTTGGTTTGCATATATATATATTTAATTTCATCTATGTATCTATAATATTTTTAATATATTATTTTTTGTTTCTCTTAACAATTCCATCATTCTAGGTTTTATTACAAAGAGAGAAATGTAAAACTGGAGATATGAGTTAAAACTCTCATGGTATGACCTTGATGATGACAGCAGTGTAGCCCTTCATCTTTGTAAAAAGTTAACAAAATCTGATGTTGTGTCTCACTACTGGAAGGTGATCTACATTCTTGACCAAGGTGTAGTTGTATCAAGCTGGCTGATCAGAGGCCATGTGTGTGAGCATAGGCACTGTTCATCTCTGCTTTTGGCTAACCTCCCCATAGTGCGGTATCACAAAAGGATTGCTACTTATATAGACCAGAAAAGCACATACAGATTTTACTGGCAACTTGCTGTGACCGAACATCTCACCTTTCCTTTCTCTAATCATCATCATCATCATCCTTATTATTATTTTCTGTTGGGAAGGAAAAAGTTAAAACATTGAAAAGAAATACTTTATGTATCCAAGAAACAAAACAAAACAAAACAAACAAACAAAAACCACCTACAAAACAGTCAATTTGTCAGAAAGGCTCAAACTAGTGTTTTTTTTTTTTTGTTTTTTTTTGTTTTTTTCCCCCAGTAACACAGAAGGCACGTGTAACTATGCAAGTGACCTGCCTGAAGCTTGCATACATTAGGCATGACATTTGTGTGGTTTGTACTGTTGTAAATCAGTAGCTGCAGGACCAATACATTTATCTAGACAAATGGTCCTGAAACTGGGCTGCATGCATTCCAAGAGATATGCAAGACACACTGAAATGGTAAATATATATATATATATATATAATATGTATATATTAACTGGTGATATATAAAATAATGAGAATAAAAAAGTGTTTGAACTTTTTTTTTTTTTACTCCTATTCTTCATATATTTCTATATTATTCATAATATATTAGTACAGTAGTATACGTGTTTAATTTATAAATAAACTTTCAGAGGGAATATGTCCCCTAAATCTTTTACTAATTTGGGTGGAGAAGCAGAGCAGTTTTGATACCATTGTTCTGTGCCATTTTGAATTATTCCACTGACTGATAATTTATTTAGCTCATTCATGAACACACACTGTGCGCATCTTAATTTAGGTTCTGTACTCTAGAGATGATTACCACAACATGTTTTAGGGTGATTAACCATAAGATGAGACAAAGTTCATTGGAAGTAATGATAGAATATTTGAAATCAATCCTGACATATTGTCTAAAGCAGTGTCGTCAGTAGGACCACACTGACCTCTGCTTTGTGAAACAGTAACAGATATACTGCCTCTCATCTACACGGAAAAATAATGTAGGGTTTTCATAACAATTTTCACACTATAGGGTTCTGTAGAAAGACAAATTTAAATATTTTTAATCTGATTTTCATCTGAAGTTAATATGTTTTATATCTGGGTTAGATGGAAAATCTTTAATATATCACTATGTGATGTCTACAGAAAAGCTTTAATGTAAATGAGAATGTGGCTCTTGAATTATATACATAATTGCAAAACCACAGAATGTAATAGAATTAAAATCCTATTGCTTTTTTTTTTTCTTTTTTTTTTTTTTTTCCCCATTTAAAAATCCTCCAACGAGGTTACAGTTCACTACATGTCCATCGTAATTTTTCAGTGTCTAATCTGTTTAGTTGAAGCAAAGACAGTCCCTTTGTTATTTTCATGCATACTCTGACATATTTTGTTAATAATATAACAAAAAAAAATAATAAAAGAGTTTATAATAAAAGTGGAGCAGGATAATATTTGTTTTGTAATTCTGTGAGTTTTTTCTGAGTTTTATAAAGGGAAAAAGTGATCAGTAAAGAAAGGTTTAATTTGCTACGAAATTCTATAGACTATGAATGGGCTGTTTTTTTTGTCACTGTGGTTATTTCAGCTGGTTTTTTTTAAATTAATATTATTATTTTTTATTTTATTATAAATTGTTACATTTTTACAGAAAATTGTTCAGCAATGTTTAGGAACTGTTTGAGGATAACGTTTAAATATATAAAGGCTTATGTAAGTGACAAATAATGTATGATTAAGATGAATGCTATAATCCTATATTCAATAATTTTGCAGTTTGGTGTTAACTTTCTATTTCAAGCAAATAAAATATGGCTGTATATTCCTGCCTGGGGAAAAAAAAATATATATATATATATATAAATAAAAATAAAAATAAAAGTAAAAGTAAAATGAATAGGACTAATACCCTCACTCCACAAGTCTATATAAGGCCAAGGAGGTCTTATAGTTGAGCTATTATCTTTTCTTTCTTTGATCACCTCTCTGGATCAGGGTTTGTGAGCTTATTTGCAGACATTTAGTTTGTAGGAATAGCAAAAAAGGAAAGCATTATTCTGTGCCCTCTGCCTTATGCAAATTCCTGTCTCACAGAAGTTTGGATGCATATCCTAGAGTTTGTCAATAAAATGAGAGAGATAAAAATTCTTATAGGTCATGCTTTTGTATTTATCTGCAAAGCAGAGATTCATTTTTATTCACAACAAATCCTCCATACAGAAGAGGAAAAATATCATCTGGACTTCTCTGTCAAATCTATAAAGACTATAATGCATGCAACAAACACAAACTGAATTAACATTACCCAGGTCAGTTTTGACCAGCCAGGTCAATGAGTACTGAAAGAAATAATTATTTTATTTAAACAACAACCACAGAAACCAAACACAAATATTCCAAATTCCTCATATTTATGTATTCATGTATATATATACTCATATATATATATATATATATATGTGAAAGAAGATAATTCAATCCTCTGAGACCTCTTTGGTTGACCAGGAATGCTAATAGATGGTGGAAAGCAACTTCACGATCACCTCTGCTAGCTCCCTCAGCATGCTCTGGTGTATCCCATCCAGCCCCATGGACTTGTGGCAGACCATGTGCAATAGTAGAGTACCCCGGGGGTAACTGGTCTGACTTTTAAAATCTTAAAGAAGGCATTAAGAACCCCAGCCTTTATTGGCAAGCTTCCAGTCCTTTGAGACCTCTCTAACTGATGTGAAATGCTGATAGATAATGGAAAGCAGCTTGGCAACCCCCTCCATCAGTTCCCTCAGAACCTTCTGGCTCCATAGACTTGAGGCAGTCCAGAGAAGCAGGTCTCTGATTCCTCCTGAATCATAGGGGGTTTATTTTGCTCCTCATCTCAAACTTCCAGGTCAAGGGGTAGAATTGCCTGAGGATAACTGGTCAGATTGAGTTCAAGCTGGGCTTTTGCCTTTCTAGTTTTCTCCCTGTGTATCCTAACAACATTCTATGGAACTGCAGGAAGAAAATATTAGAATTTCAGTAGTACGTGCTTATAATTTACAAATATTATTGAGCTTGTCCTAAGAAACATCTTACATTAACTAAGAAGCTTAATGATAAGTAATGTAGTTTGCTCTCCACAGAATCATGGAATCACAGAATCATAAAGGTTGGAAGGGAGTTCTGAAGATCATCTGGTCCAATCTCTCCTGCTAAAGTAGATTCTCTCTGGTAGGTTGCACAGAAAAACATCCCATGAGCTTTTGTGTCTAGGAGAAAGTACCACATTTCTAATCAATGTGTTCCACTATTCTGTCAACTTGACAGTAAAAAAGTTTTCTCCAGTTCGGATGAAACTTTCTGGGTCACATTTTGTGCCCTTTGCCCTTTGTTCTGTTGCTACACACCACCAACAAGAGTTTGGCCCCATCCACTTGACTCTAACTCTTTAGATGCTTATAAGCCATCAAAGAATCAAAGAATCACAGAACTGCTCAGGTTGGAAAAGACCTTCAAGATCATCAGGTCCATCCACAACCTAATCATACTACCTTAATTCTAACAACCCTCTGCTAAATCATGTCCCTGAGCACCACATTCAAACAGTTTTTAAGCACATTCTGGGATGGTGACTCAACCGCCTCCCTGGGGAGCCTATCGCAGTGCTTAACAACTCTTTCTTTAAAGACGGTTTTCCTGATATCCAACTCAAACCTCCCCTGGTGCAACATGAGGCTATTTCTCCTCATTCTGTCACCTGACACCATAGAAAATAGACCAATCCCGCTCTCACTGTAAGCACCTTTCAGGTATTTGAAGAGAGCAATAAGGTCTTCTCTCAGCTTCCTCTTCCCCAGACTAAACAGCCCCAGTCCCTTCAGTATCTCCTCATAGGACATATTCTCCAAGCTCTTCACAAACTTTGTTGCCCTTCTTTGGACCTGCTCCAGCACGTCAGTGTCCTTCCTGTTTTGAGGTGCCCAAATTGAATGCAGCACTCAAGGTGAGGCCTCACCAGTACAGGCCAGGATGACTTCCCTACTTCTGCTCATCACTGCTCACCATTCCTGATCCAAGCCAGGATGCCATTGGCCTTCTTGGCCACCTGGGCACACTGCTGGCTCATATTCAGCCAACTGTCCATCAGTACACAAGGGTCCCTTTCCATCAGGAAGCTTTCCAGACACTCTTCCTCAAACCTGTAGTGTTGCCTGGTGTTGTTGAGACGAAAATGCAGGACCCGACACTTGGCCCTACTAAAACTGATACAGTTTACCTCAACTCATCTAGTCTATCTAGTCCGTCCATAGTGTCTTTCTCCACGCTGGCGGATCAACATTCCCTCCCAACTTGGTATCTGCTGCAAACTTACAAAGGGTACATTCAGTGCCTTCATTCAGGTCATTAATAAAGTCACTGAACAGGACAGGCCCCAGTACCAAGCCCTGGGGACATCACTCGTGACTGGCCACCAACTGTATTTAACTCCATTGACTACAACTCTTTGGGCCTGGCCATCCAGCCAGTGCTTCACCCAGCAAAGCTATGCCCATCCAAACTATGGGCAGCCAGCTTTTCCATGAGGATGTTTTGGGGGACAGTGTCAGAGGCTTTATTGAAGTCCAGGTAGACCACATCAACAGCCTTGCCTTCATCCTCTAAGTGTGTCACCTTGCCATAGAATGAGATCAGGTTTGTCAAACAGGTTCTACCATTCGTAAATCCATACTGACTGGGCCTGATCCCCTGGTTGACTTTTAATTGGCAAAGAGTGGTGTCAGGACTCTGAACTTTGGAAGAGCAAACTTTAAGCTGTTCAATGGACTGTTGGCTGAGATCCCCTGGGATGCTGTCTTTAAAAACAAAGATGTTGAGGAGAGCTGGCTACTACTCTAGGATACCTTCCTGAGAGCACAAGAGCTCTCTATCTCTCTGAATAAGAAAGTGGGCAGAGAAGGTAGGAAGCCAGCGTGGCTTGGTTAGGATCTGCTGGGCATGCTGAGGGCGAAGAAAGGTGTGTACAAGCTATGGAAACAAGGTGTGTCACCTGGGAAGAATACAGGGATGCCATCCGGACATGCAGACATGGGATCAGGAAAGCCAAGAGCGGAACTGAACTTGGCAAGGGACATGAAAAACAATAGGAAGACTTTGTACAGGTACATTGGCCAAAAGAGACAGGTCAAAGCGAGTGTACCTGCTTTGGTAAATGTGAAAGGAGAACTGGTTTCAACGGGTGAAGAGAAGGCTGGGGTACTGAATGAGTTCTTTGCCTCAGTCTTCACTGGCGGCCAGGATTCCAGTACTCTGTACTTCCAGTACGTCCCTGAGCCCTGCATCCCTAAATCTGTAGGTGAGGACCTGGGATGTAAATCCTCCTCCACTGTGAGGACATAGCAGGTCTGAGACCATCTCATGAGACTGAATGTGTACAAATCTATGGGGCTGTATGACGTGCATCCAGGGTTCTGAAGGAGCTGGCTGAGGAGGTTGCTGAGCCACTCTCCATCATATTTGAAAAGCTGTGGCTGTCAGGTGAGTCCTGGATGACTGGAGGAAGGGTCACGTCATTCCCATTTACAAGAAAGGGAGCAAGGAGGACCCAGGGAACTACAGGCTGGTGGGATTCACCTCTGCCTGGGAAGATCATGGAACAGATCATCCTGGATGACATGCTTGATCACATGAGGAATGAGTTTATAATATGAGACAGCCAGCACGGCTTCATCAGGGGAAGGTCATGCTTGACCAATCTGGTGGTCTTCTATGATGGAGTGACAGCACTGGTGGGCAAAGGGAGGGTGACCGATGTCATTTACATGGACTTGTGCAAGGGCTTTGACATGGTCTCACATAACATCTTTATCTCCAAATTGGAGGGATGTTAATTTGATGGGTGGACCACTTGATGGATAAGAAACTGGTTGAAAAACTGTACACATAGGGTGGTCATCAATGGCTCCATGTTCACATGGAGGCTGGTAATGAGTGGTGTCCCCCAGGGGTCTGTCTTGGGACCAGTGCTCTTTAACATCGTTATTAATGACATCAATGACAGAATCAAATGCACCCTCAGCAAGTTTGCTGATGACACCAAGCTGAGTGGTGCGGTTGACACAGTGGAAGGAAGGGATGCCATTCAGAGGGACCTTGACAGTCTAGAATGGTAAGCCTGGGTGAACCTGATGAAGTTCAACACAGCAAAGTGCAAGGTTTTGCACTTGGGCCAGAGGAATTTCAGGCATCTATACAGACTGGAAGGAGCAGTCCTTGAGAATAGCCCTGTGGAGAAGGACCTGGAGGTCCTGATGGATGAAAAGCTTAACATGAGCCAGCAGTGTGCTCTTGCAGCTCAGAAAGCAAATGGTATCCTGGGCTCTACCAGAAGAGGGGTGGCCAGTAGGGACAAGGACATGATTGTCCCCCTCTACTTTGGTCTTGTGAGGCCCTGTCTGCAGTACTGCATCCAGGGCTGGAGCCTCCAGTACAAGAAAGACAGAGCTGTTGGAGAGGGTCCAGAGGAGAGCCACAAAGATGATTAGGGGACTGGAGCACCTCCTGTACAAAGACAGGCTGAGGGAGCTGGGCTTGTTCAGCTTGGAGAAAAGAAGTCTGTGGGGTAACCTCATTGCAGCCTTTCAGTACCTAAGGGGAGCCTACAAACAGGAGGGGAATCAACTCTTTGAAAGGGTTGATATCGGCAAGGCAAGGGGAAATGGTTTTAGTTGAGGGAGGGGAGATTTAGGTTGGATGTCAGAGGGAAATTCTTTGCAGAGAGAGTAGTGAGGTACTGGAACAGGCTGCCCAGAGAGGTTATGGATGCCCCACCCCTGAAGGTTTTTAAGACCAGATTGGATGGGGCTCTGGGCAGCCTGGTCTAGTATTAAATGAGGAGGTTGGTGGCCCTGCATGTGTCAGGGGGGTTGGAGATTCATGATCCTTGAGGTCCCTTCCAACCCTGGCCATTCTGTGATTCTGTGATTCTGTAATTGATTCATGGTGGTTCCTGAGATCATCTGTTCCATAACCTTTCCCTGGCACTGCTGTGAGACTGATACATCTGTGCTAAGATACCATTTGTCAGTCTTCCCTTCTTCAGGCTTAACAGTCCCAGATCTGTCAGACTTTCATCATAAGACAGATGCTCCAGGCCCATCATAACCTTTACAGCCCTCTACTGGATTCTCTCTAGATATTCTCTGTCTTTCTTGAATGTGCAACTCACAATCGGACATGGTACTCCAGATGTGGCCTCACCAGGACAGATAGGTGGAGAATCATCTCCCTCAACCTTCTGGCTATGTACTTTTTAATGCACCCTGGGGTACCACTGGACTTCTTGGCCACAAGTGCATGCTGCTGGCTGATCACCAACCTGTTGTCTGCTTGGAAATCCAGGTCCTTCTTTGCAGAGTTCCTTTCCAGCAGGTCAGCTTGAACTGATGTGTGTAGTTATTCCTCTCTAAATACAGAACTCTATACTTGCCCTCTCCAACATTTTGGTTCCTCTCCAACATTTTGGCCTTCCCAGGTCTGGGTGAATGTCAACACATACTTCTGGTATGTTAGTCACTCCTCCTAGCTTTATATCAGCAACAAACTAGCTTGGGATACATTCTATTCCTTCATTCATGTCACTGATAAGGATGTTGAATGAGACTGGAATCAGCATCATTCATACTCACATAGAAGAGCAGCAGTGGACATTGGTCCATGTTCTTGACCAGCTGTGGTACCCTTTCAGAATGGCCTGGATCTTGGCTCACAGGAGACAGCAAACCCCTTGAGACTCCCTGCCAAGTCAGCAGAGGGAAGCCTCTGTTCCTTTTAACACCCACCACAAGCACCTGGTGCTTCTTTTTATGGTATCCACAGCAGGCTACCAGATATAGCAGATCTTGCTCATGGGAATCATGAGTGTCTATATGTATAGGAAGATCAGGTAAGGCTTTGGTAATGAAGCTGGAGGGTGGGGTCTGAAAGGAGCTCTGTTTTGTGGGTTACCAGGGGCTAAGATGCCTACCTTTTAATATTGCACCCTGCTAGAATATGATTACTAAACAACATTTCTTTCTCTCTGTCAGCATGCCTAATACTACAAAGACTTTCAACAGCTTCTTGCAGCTCAAACACCTGTTATAAAAGATCATTTGTGAGATGTCTGTGAGAATACTGTACAAGTACTTATTTTATCGTTACAAGAAGATTCAAAGCACATGGTGCAACCAAACACCAAAACCAAAATCTCCTTTCTTACCACTTCTGTCCTAGTGACTATTAAATTTCATACTGCATATTTTATAAATTTCTACAAATCTTGAAGAACCAATTTCCTAACTTAGTATAGGATGGCACCTTTATATCTTTATACCCATTTGTTTATGTGAAGTGTGGTATGTGTGCATGTCAGTGGCAAAGGCCACTTATCATAACTGATATGTATATTAATTTGTGCAAGGAGTTGGTGCTCTGCATTCCTACTTGGTGTGAATAGCTAGCTTTATGTGATAAGCTCTTAATTTTTGATGGGAACTATGTTCAGAAAACTGCACGTTATATATATATATATATTGAAGTATGTTTTCAGTCATATTAATAATAATAATAATCACCATCATCATCCATGACTGAAGCACTTACCCTCTTTGTTCCTCACAACACTGAAAATTGGAGCATATGTTTGAAAGATGTGTTTAAAATTTGAGCAGAAAATTCTGTTTAGCCTGTAATGAACTTTTCTTGTTAAATTATTCATTCCACTAGTGAAATTTCTTTTTCCTCTTCATGTTAATTCCCAGGCTAAAACATCAGTTAATTTAGATCAGTAAAGTTCTCAGTATTTTCTTTGCACACCAAAAAAAGGGGTTGAAATACCACAGAGGATTTTTAATGGCACGAGCATTGACCAGGACCAACCATTCTATCTAAAGTGGGCTCTAAGAAATGTATGTTTCAGAGTTACCAGCCTATCTCCATCACAACTTACAGCAGAAAAGGAGAGACAAAGGTAAAGGATGAATTAAGGAGCATATACACACAAAAAAAAACAAGGACAAAATGAGGTTACTGAAGGAACTGAATGACAGAATATATTTCCACATGGAAGTCAAACAGACAGTGTTCTAAAGCCCAGATAGGCAAATTTGAATATTTATTCAATTTAATTAAGAACAACAGATGATTAAATTCATTTCAATTCTTGCACATTTTTTGGCTTTCATACTACTGAAAAGATGAAGAAATGTTAATGAGAGGTGTGCTTTTTGTTATTTATATCCTTGTTAATGATTTTGTTAGAACTTCTCTGGATCTGTCCAGCTGACTTTGCAGATCGAAGTGTTCAAAGATGACCAAGGGCCAAGCATATTCTTGGCCCAATGAAGCTGAATTGTTGAACATACTGAATGTTTATCCATTGTGAGTTTAAAAGCCTTAAAAGATTTCAAATTGGTATATGGAACAGAAGGCAAGATTAGAAACCCAAAACAATCTACTTGAGCATTACAAGTAATATTCTTCCTCCATAATTCCTGTTTTCTTGAACAGATCTCTTAGATCCACCCTTCCTCTAAGGAAAACAAATGAAGTAAGTTCCCCTCTGTCACTCTCTATTCTTCTCTAAATGCATAAAAAAACAAATCAGGACAAGTCTTCTTTTTCCTCATAATCTCTACATTTAATGTTGTCAAACTGTGCATGTATATATATATATAATTACACATGCACATATACATGTAAATATATATTAATGTTTACACACTTCTCCCTATATAATTGCATGTGTTTGTGTATGTATTCTACATATATTTTTATAAAGTCCTATGTAATCTATCATGAATATGTAGAGGTGTCCCAGAGGTCAGAAGGTGTTTTTTGTTGGTGGTGTTTTGTTGTTGTTGTTGATGATGTTGTTTAGAGAATAGTTGGCTCATCTTTCTGTGAATGAATAAAACTGTTTTTTTTTGCTTTGAAGACAATGGTTATAATCCTTGTCTTCCACATTACTGTTATTCACCCTGTTTCCCCAGACACATTTAGTTAAATGACTATCAACAGCAGACAATTAATGTAAGGGGACAAGGGGATGAGTCAAAACATAAATCAGACAATAATGCTGTCTTCAGCAGAGAAGAGAATATCGACCAGGATGACAGCTTCTGCAAAGTAACTAGCAAAACAATATTACAATGTAATTGCGAAACAAAAATATCTTTATTCCCCTTTGCGACTTTAGTTAATGGACATATATTAAAAGAACATGGAAAGGGCAAAAATAATAATAGTAATAATCTCATGCATGAATGCAACCCAAACAATAATTCTGTTTCATGACACAGTTTTCCTTGTTTGTAGTTTTCCTGTGCCATGTGCAAGTGGTGCAAGAAACTAGAATTGCCTTTTAATCCCCTGATGTCTTTCTGTCTATATTAAACACTATTATTATTATTATTATTATTATTATTATTATTATTATTATTATTACTATTATTATTTATTATTATTGTTTGTTTGAGTCTAACTTCTGGGGAACTGAGGTTTGGTCATAATATATTTTTGTGGTCACAATAGATTTTTGACTATCAGTCCTTGTCTCAAGTACTGATTTTTAATGTGCTGTTTAATTACATCAAAATATCCAGGCAGGAAGAGGGCCATGGAAAAGAATGAAGTAGGTACATCTCTACATTTCCAGAAAGAAAGTAGCTGAAATAAAAAGAGATCATGCTAGTGCTCTCTAATTAAGGAAGGCTAGTAAATTCTGACTCATAGGTAGACAGCAGGAAAAAAAAAAAAATAAAGCACAGTGGTAAGGTGGTCTGGTTTCATTAATGCTACTTTATCATTTTTTTCTTATCCCTTTTCTTTCTTTTCATTTTATTTATTTATTTATTTATTTATTTATTTATTTATTTATTTATTTATTTATTTATTTTATTTTTTTACCTGCCAGTGCCTTCCCAGTTATGAGAGATAGTGGTTCAATGCCTACATCTTCTTGTCAGAGTGTTCCATAGGTCAGCAGTGAATGTCATATAATTTACGGTTGTAGATAACCGGTGTAGGTGAGGTTCTACTAGCACACAGGTTTAGCTCAGCTGTAGAACCTAAGATTCACTGTCCCCAGTTACAAATGTAAGAGACTTATAAAATCTGAGGCATCGCATTTAGGCTGAGGGGAGAGCAGGGAATGTGAATATACTCATTGTAGATCAGAACATTCACTCTTGACATTAATACTGTGTATGACAGACTTAGTGCAAGACCTGAAAATGCTTTACTTCTTAGAATAAGCAAGTAAAACAGTCATTTCTCACTGACTTTAAACTTGGATCAAGGTAGGAATCTAAAATTCCGACACTTTGAACTATGTAAATAAAGTATTTATGTGTGTTCCCTAAATCTGTTGAACATGGAGACTGAAATGGATACTTTTGTTCAGGGAAGACTTACATGTACCCTACTGATAGCTGTGGAACAAAGCCTTATCTGTGAGTGCTTTGGTTTGGAAGCTTTAAAAGGCAACAGAAGAATATGCATAGTTCAGCTGAGTATTGGGCCTTGATTTAGACGAAGGATTTTCTTGGGATCTATAATATTGAATAAGATCATCTATAAGAAACACCAAAGATGTATCATATTTTATGGCTTTGAGCCCCAAAGGAGCTTGAAATACCAAACTACCTTAACCTGGAATAATTATTCATGTGGGTAACATTTATTCTCAATAATATCAAATGAGAATTCTTGTCTTTGTAGTATTTCCACCTTCTAAGCAAAATAGATGATAATTAAAATTCATTCTGGTAAATCTAGAAACTCCAGCAAGAGTACCAATGGCTTCAGTTAGACAACTTCAGTTCTCATGTGAGTGCATATCAGAAGTTTCATTGTCATGCCACCCCTCAATCTGCCTTAAAGCAGGTATTTTCATTCTTACAAAATAAAATATTGCAAATTGTAGATAGCATACAGATGTAAAAGAACATCCAGATTAATTTTTAAAAATTGGGATACTTCATACTCTCAAACCACAGATTTTATGCTGTTAAAGTGACAACTGCCACAGTCCAAACCTGTAATAATTACTTCTAACGTTAGTAATGTAGTGAATGACATGTAAGCTCACAATGTAAGTAC
>JAPSGF010000003.1:34147692-34162665 GCA_035772895.1 Perdix hodgsoniae
AGTAAGTACTTCTGTATTTTAGTTATTTTTTATGAGTAGCATTGTTTTATGAGATGGACAAACATGTTTCCTTTGAGCAAGCTGAAAATCTCTGATGAAAATATATTGGTCAGCTCATCAGACAGTGTCAGCTATCATAACTGTGTGGATATCAACAGAACTTTGTTTATACCAGCTGAAAAACTTGTGTTAGGAATTAAACACATTAAATTATTGTACAGAACAAAGAAAATAAATGCTTTTCCTTTTAAGTATATTTGTTAGCTTTCCAATCACACACCAAGTTTAACAACACTGCAGCCACAGCAGAACATATCTTCAATTCCCAGATTACAAACTATGACACTATACCGGTATTTTTTATTTCAGAGATTCAAAAAAATCCCATTATTTTATAATGAAAAGAAAAAAAAATCACAAAAACAAATAAATAACACTTTATTAGCTTCCTCCAAAATCAGTTAGGTAGGTGAACATTACGGGCAGATGTAGATTGAGATGTAGTCTGTTTTTTGTCAATTTGCTTCGAATGACAGAATTACCATTCTCATCACCTCTTCCAAGGAAACATTTCTTTGACATTTGAGCTACTCTTTAGCCCACAAAACATAATATAATACATTCCAGGAATACGTAAATGCAGAATATGTCGAATATTATAGGAATATTCTGTGTCATTGTCACCTTTTCCCGTTCTATGATTCATAGCGGTACTTTACTTTTTAACTCTTAAATAATCTTAGCTATTCATAATCTAGCTGCTCCATATTTTAGCAGAAGTTGAATTTCTATCCTGAAAGACACCTCGCCTGCAGCAAAATAAAATGCTGTTCCTTCCTGATCCAGTGAACAGATGCAGCAAAGACAGCAAAAATGAAAACATTTATATCACCTTGTGCTGCTGTTCATGAAAAGCTTTGGAGATTTTCTTTTAGGGGAGAATTTGATTAATTTACATATGTCAAATAACACTGTGCTTCAGCAGTGATACCAAGGATTTCATTAGGATGAGATTAGTCTTGCAGACATCACATCTGGTCCACTGAACAAACAACTCTTCTACATTTTATTTCTAAAATTTCTAAAATTATTTTCATATGGGTGTTCAGCAAGTGAATGCTGAGCTAATTTAACTGGTTTACTTATTCTGATTGTCAGGAAAACACTATCTGGAAAAATTATTCAGCTATTATTAACTTTATTCTCCACTTAGAGATTGGTGTTGCCAACCTCAACCCATGACATCCTCATCTTTTCTCAAGATCTGAAATTTTTTTATCTGATTTACCTGGTAACATCTGACTATATGCACATTTTTTCATCAGTACAACCTTAATGACCAAACTGTCAAAATCATCCTATACCTAGCAAAGGGTCATTTCACTTCTCAGTGTATATTAGCAGTTTCATTTTAGACTCATAACATTATCAAATCCATCTTAAGTAAGCAGGAAGAAAGTATTACTTAGCTCACTTCAAAAAGAAATCAAGTGAAAAAGCTTCCAAAGCATCCCAAGGAAGCAAGGAGGAATCTTTAGACAGTTGCTGAAGAGGAAAGGGAAACATAAGAAAAAAAATCAAGACAGACAGATTAACAGTCTGATTTGTCTCACTTGGGAATGCTTGGGAATTTTGGTGCTATTGTTACTGTGCAATAACAATATTTTCTCAGGGAAGCATGAGAAGTAGGAAGAACTCTTCCAATTCTGCTGCCTTACAGGAACATCCTTGTTAACACGTTTGAAGTGTATCCTTTTCAGCCCTGTCTGGTTCTTTGGGAGATCTGTATATATTATCCTACAACCTGTTCTTGCCAAGCTACTCCATTACCTCTTCACTTCCCTACTGCTTAAGGTTCTCATTGCAAATTTATTCAGAAATGTTTTTGCTTGACTTTTTGTCTCAGTCCTCAACCCCCAGAAAAGGTCCCATGGTCATGAAAACTACCACCAAATGCACAAGTTTGTGATATTCAGGTTTCGTCTGTTCCTACTACAACACTTCTTCAGAATCGAAGAGAAAGCATGTCTCACCAGAAGAATCAAAGAGAAGAACACTTGAGTGCTTAAGACTTTGATCATTGACCTCTGAGCCTTTTGATGTTTCAGATACGTTAAGCTGCAGAAGTCTAAGAATATATAGGCACTGCTTCACCCTGAACTTTGAATTTGCTGAACAAGACAATTACTGTCTTTAAGAACTCTGAAGAAAGTTCTGGATGGAGCTAAGTTCTCTTTTTCTTGCTTAAACATATCCAATTATATTTAGTCTGTTGAAGGTGAAATGTTGGAAATTACTTGTAAAAGTCAAGGCACTAAAAGAAAAGCAAAACTCTCACTGTTGAATATATTTCAATACTGAATGTATTTCTGCATCCTACAATGAAAAAAAAAAAAAAAAAAGTCCTTAGTTTTCAGGTTTCCTCTGGAAAGTTTCCAAAAAACATCTATCCAAACTGATATGAACTGAGATCATTTTAGAACCACTATGAAAACAACCCCTTAATCTGAATTATTACAAACAGTGAATGTAAAGGAAGTTGAAGGTTTCAGTTGGAAAACATTCAGTTGCCAATTAATCCTTTGTTATTAAAAGTAACTAGAAATGAGAGATTAATTATTGGATAACCATTAGACTAAATTAAGACTGAGCAGAATACAAAAGAAGGTCATAGAACACAAGTAGTCTACATGGTAGTGAAGCTGATATTTGTTTCTGGTGAGAAGCTTTGAGGTGGCCTTGTCATTCATTAACAGGTTAGGAGCTACATGGTATAGTCCTTACTATAGATGCCAAAAAACTAAGCTTGACAGTAAGATTTTATTTATTTTATTTTATTTTATTTTATTTTATTTTATTTTAATTAGGAATACACTGTTCTAAATAACACAACTAGAGATATGCATTTATACATATATATGCATATTTATGTGTGTGCATATTTATGTACACACACATATGTATATATCCTCCTTCTTAGTTGTCTTTGCTGTTTCATTACAAACAATTGCAGTAGTTTTTTAAACTACATATATTTACACATATGCATATGTATGTATGTATGTACATACTTACATATAAAAATACCTACAAAAAACATTTTTATAAGAGGATTGCTTTAAATCGTTTGTATTATTCTACAGAGATACACCAGTCCCTGTGCAACTTTCTCCATGTTTTCATCTGTGCTATCTATGCTTCAAATTCTGGTTGCTTTTTTCAAGCCTGGTGAGAAAAATGCACAGCTCAATGATACTAGTAAAATGAAAAAACATGTCTCTGTAATAACAACCCATTCCTTTTTCCATTAAGCTGAGATTTATAAAGAGAGTTGGACGTAGTTCTCAATGGCCTCACATACACATTGATTAACACAGTGTAGTATTCCAGTCCTACTTATTAAAATAATACCAAAGGAATGAAATCTAATCTGCCTTGTGGAAAAGAAAGTTAACCAAGAAAGGAGTTTAATGATTGCAAAGCAAGTAACAAGTAAAAAAAAAAAACAAAAACAAGGAAATAATATAGTGCTTTTATTTATTTATTTATTTTTCCTCTGTGTTGTCTTCTTAAACAGCACATCAGCTTTCATCCTTCCTGCCTCAGAAACACTAAACCCCAAGAGATCTTGCTTGTTTGAGTAAATTAATTATTTAGAGAGTGACGAATTACACGACACAGAAGTAGGTAAAATGCCCCAAGGAGATGATGAAAGAGTGAAAACTGTGAAACTACCTTTGGATGAAGAAATCAAAAAATATGCTAGTTGTTTCTAAACTTAGTCCCACTTGAAGGATGGAAAATATATGCCCCTTTTCAGGGCAGTCATTGTGTACAGCATGTACTCCATCTTGGCATTTTGCATTCAGATTGGATGTCTTTTGCATGCTATGTTTCCAGGGGGATATTATTTTAATACTGAACAGAGTTTATCTTCTTGGGTGATAATGTCTAGAAAGTATTTACAACTCTGAGATTTCTAACACAGTATTTCAATTTCTGCCCAATTTGAAGAATGTACCCCTCACTTTGATTTATGGAAAAGATCAGTCAGTTATGGAAATTCATGTGAGTCACACTATGTGCCTAAGAAGGCTCTTGGGGTCTTGAAAGTCAAGCTGATATTTGATTGTCTAGTTGCTTTTATTATTGAGTAGGAGTTTTGGTTTGTTTGTTTGTTTTTTCGAAAAAATAGCTCTGTTTTTGTTTTCCCCACACAAATAAAAAAAAGAAATAACAGAATAGGTGTTTGCACGGCCATAATGTGCTATTTCAAATCACTTGAATATCTCCAACCTTTGAAGAAAAGTAGTATTTCTGGCTAAGCTGTTTTTGTTGTTGTTGTTTGTTTGTTTGTTTGTTTTACTATTTCCCCCCACTGACAACCTACAGATCTGTCTCTAACACCACAGACTGATTTTTAAGAAGTACTGTATTCCTAAAAATAATTAACAACCTACTGGTATAATATATACTTATTATATAGTGTTATAATATAATTCTTCTTATGCCTTCAATCAAAAGGATTGGCTCAGTGAAACAGGTGGATGTTCCCCAGGTAATGTTAAGCTGAACAATTCTACACAGCACTGTAGTCATGCAGTGGATCAGTAGCTACTGTTTGGAAAAAGGGAGTGGACACTAAGAAACACTGATTAATAAGTACAAGTAATTACTCTTAAATTCCCACAGGGGATGTCATTGAGACAATAAAGCACTTAAGAAAAGTAACTTCCTGAGTAGATCTTCCATAGTTATATCTTATGTGCAGGGTGGTGGGGGAACACCTCTGCATAGATTATGTAAAGTAGAAGGTGATGATGCAAGTGACTTGTTATGAAGTCTGGATCTGTGAAGTAAATTCGAGAAGCCTGTATGGCTGAATAAATGAGGTCTTAAATGTGGTCATAAGAAATATTTATCTTAATAAAATAGATGAAAGGAAATGAGGCTGATGACCACTCTCAATCACCACTGACCCAGGATCACAAACAACGTCCTTGTCTCAACTCCTTTAGGTATCACAAATTCCCTGTAGCACCAGTGAGATCAGAGGTTTTGAATAAAGAATCTAAAATTGCATATCTTGCAATTGATCCTTTCTTTAAAGAAATCAACATTCCTGTGCCACTACTAATACAAAATACTATATCTCGTGGGATGTATACAGTTGTTAATGTATTCTCCAAAAAGAACGAACCAAAAATCAAACCAAATCAAACCAAACCAAACAAAAAACTTACATGCACTTTAGGTTAGGAAGAGAAAGACTAAGAAATTTTCAGTTTTTCCTTAAGGCTGCCATACCATGTGAGCTTACACAGTGAAATATGTACTTTCAGGTCTGTTTAACTGGAATTAGAAGTGAATGAATATTGTCCTAAGCTAAATTGATTCATCAATAAATTGTTCTCTGATAACAGAAAGTGAATCTTGACAAGGGTTGTACTCTCCAAATGGGATTGTTATCTGTATGTGCACTTATGTGTGAATTGCATTATTCTGTCAATCCTTTTCATAGGAATTATCTTTGTGATCATTTTGTGTAGTTCATAAACTCTTTATTATATTATATTTATTATAATCAATGAATAACATGGAAGACCAAACTAGGAAGTTACAGCAGATAGGACTTGTGATGATAATGTGATAATGTTTTATTTCTTGTTAGCACTCAAACACTTCTGCAGTGGGTTTATAATCTTTATTTTCAAATAAAGACAGAAATTGCAGAAGTATAGTTAACTCTCCCCATTTACTTTAAGAGGTATTCAGAAAATGAACAGCTCTGGTGATCAGGCTATGGTGGAAGAAAAGTGTGAATGAAGTTCTGCTATGAAACTGCAGTGGCAGTTTTGTGCAAGACGGGTTTTGTAGTGCTTTGTTTTTAATTTTTATTTCTTTTATTTTAAATGGCAACTTTCTCTAGTATCTTCATGTAGATTTTTTTTTTCTCTAAAAATGAGTAGATATCCTTTCTTTATTTTCTTATATAAGACATGAAAACTAGTAAAACAAAGAAGTCAGGAGAAAGAATAGCATTTTTTGCCCTAGTGAAATACTGCAACAAGATGATATCACCAGGTTAAACCCTCTTACCTTGAATTGGACATGAATAATTCAAGCCTTCAAATTATTGTTCAGCCACATAACCTTGTCTGTCAGTCAGCAGAGGCCACTCTTTTTGTCCCTGCCCAAATTTAATAGGTGTTGATACCCCTCCTCCCATTTCTGCCTTTTCTGTCTGAGACTTAAATTTACATGGACATGCTGCTTAGCTGTGCCAATTTGCTTCTATGTGGGTGTCCATCTGAAGAAAATTGTCTCTTCCTATTTCATCACTGGCTATCAACAATCAAGATACATGAAAGCTTTGCTGATTTTTCATTATTGAAGTAATGATGAAAGGGCCTTGCTTGAGCTTGTTTTGTTGTTGTTGTTGTTTTTCCCCATGAAGAAAAAAATCCATCATAAAATTATTTGCATACTGAGACATTACCAAATCATACTAAGTGAGTTTGCAAAATCTTACAAAGGAGTGGTATCCTGGCTCATAAAAACTTGCAGTAATTATTTGATTAGCTCTTTAAAAACACTGCTGCAAAATAATGTTTAATGATAATAATATTCCTTTTTATAATCATTTCAGGTTGATAAACAATAAAATAAATAGGATTTTTTGTTTGTTTGTTTGTTTGTTTGTTTGTTGGATTGAAATAGAAACTCTGATCCCAATTTTTGGCTCAGATACAACCCACCAATCAATTAGCTTGCTTGATTTAAATATAAAATGACATAAATCTGTTTGTTTTTGGTTGTACAGCAATTCTTGTAATAAGGTCTTGGCCCACAGCTGGGATTACTGAACCCTATTAATGGAGGCACAGTAAAGATCATATCTCAAATGGTCTCCTTCATTTGAGAGGAAATTCACAAAAAAACGAAGGCAATAAACGAAATCTGAACTAGGATCAGCATCCAGATGCAATGACTTACTGATTTTATCTCTGTATATTGTAGTACCTATAAACTGTGCTCAGTTCTCTGTTTTAACTTTAAAATTTCTTAGAACATTTATCTTTCTTTTCTCCTCTTATACATCGAGTGGCACAAAGGTTGGGAAGAAAATGGCCAAATATGATTTCTGTGATTTGCACCTTTGTCTAATTCACTACTCTGAAGATTTCAAGGGTCATACAGAGTAGCAGTATCACTGGCATTCGGAGAATATCTGAATATCCACAGGATTAAAAGGGAAATAGATTACAAGTACTATTCACCTGTTTTAAGCAGTGAAAATTACCAGATAATTTAATTCCTGAAATGTGACTCAGTTGCCTTTTCTTGCCCTGTCTATATTTGTTTGTGCACTTCCTTTGTCAATTCTAGCAACTTCATTTTCCTTGGGGCTGCAGCCACAGTGTGGTTCTGGCTCATAAGACTCACTGCAGTACAGAAGCAAGGCTGCAGTGGAAGGTTTTGTAGCTTCCCTTCCCTTTTTTTACTGGCAAATAAAAAGAAGTACAATACAAGAGATATCATTAAAGAGCCAACCAAATTATTAAGCTGTAAACACAGGTTTAACCTATGTTACAAGACCTGTAATAGTAGCTGCAAATTTATCACCCTATTTGGAAGTAATTCAAGTCAGAGATGCGAAGAGATGGACAGAGATGAGCAACATGGGAACGAAAGCACAAAGGTGTAATGCTTGGCTAGAAGACTGAACTCCTCCAATTCTGAAAAAGGCTAGGAGGGGAGGAAGGGGGAAATATCTGTGATTCAAAATCTTCTCAAAGCTTAACTAAGGAAAACAAAATGGGCAATCTACAGCCTAACATTTTCATCTGGAGACTGCCTGTCATGGAAAGCATTAAGTTAATCACGTCTTCCTGTCTTCAAGGCTGGACAATGGCCTATATATTATTGACTTATTTATGTACTTTATTTCTTACTTTTAAGTTATAATAAAATAAATTTAAGTTCATGGCAAAAGAACAATAGGAGAAGACTATGTAATTTTTGTACCCGCTCAAAATTTAAACTTTTAGAGTTTTGAAGTCTGATGCAAGACTGATAAACCACTATAAAATGAAGTCATTAAAATTTCTTAAATGAATATTTATTTTGCTAAGCTGCAGCACGTGGGCTCTATAGAGTGGTCCATCTTTATGTCAAAGTCAGATCTGTAGTGTAAGCATTTGAATTTATATTATTTTTTGAAAGGGAAAGAAAAATGCATGTTATGATATTGGAAGTGATGCTGAGTTTCTAAATAAAAAGCAAGTACTCACTGTGTGACTTCATAGATAAAAAAGTAAAGATTATTGCCATGGTTAAATAATAATGAGAAAGCTTCATTTCTGTTTTCTGCGTGTCATGTTAGACCTGTAAATTTAACTTGAGATGTAAGAATGATTTTTCTTTAGAGAAACCAAGATTTCTTTATGGCTTATCGTAATGCTTAAGGTGTAAGTAAAAGTAGACACCATTGTCAAACAGCTGTCAAGATGCTCGAAGCAATAGCAATTAGACATCCAGAAGCTGAGTGAAGAAAACAGGAACAAGAAGTCACATAGCAAAAAGTGAGAAAATATTACTTTAGAAATAGGAATGGATTCAAAGAAGAGAATTTTGACTGAACAGTGAAAAGTGGGAGAAAAGGAAAGATTAAAAAACAAAACAAAACAGAACAAAACAAAACAAAACAATGAAAGGAAAACATATTGAAAGGAAAAATGTACAGAAATCTGAAATGGGATGTAGCAAGTGGGAAAAGGGAACAGAAGAAAAGCATTTTATCATCTGTGTGACCCAAATTAATAACCCAGATAAATGCTGCAGAGCTTTCATGTAAAACAGAATTACCAAATGAGGAAAATTGCAGGTAATGGAAGTACAGAAAGGTTTATAGTTACGTGTGCAAGGACAGAAAATCTCTAGGACAGAATTATGAATTACATTATAAATCACAAAAATCCTTCAAACTAGCACAGCTTTCAAAGCTTCTTGTATTTCAAGATAAAATAGAGAGGAGTCACTGAACCTAAACAAGGAACAAATGACAAAATCTCGGCTCCTGAGAAATCATCAACTTTCAATTAAAAATAAAACCCTGGACTTCAGGCATGTTCCTTGAGCTGGAAACACAAGCACTGAGAAGTTGAGAAATGCTGCAAAGTCTCCCATGCACTGCTAATTGTTCTTTTTCTTGTGATTGCATTATAAGATAGTCCTTAATAACTTTTCCCCACAAGCATTAATTCTTTCACTGTATTGGTGGGGAAGTGCAGTCATCATACCTTAGCCTTTTGATAACACAAATTATTTTCCTTTTATTTATATTACACTATCCAAAAACTCTTTATAGCCTTTTCTGTGATGCTCACATCTACAGTAACCAAACATGTCTAGCACATGCACATGAATTCACCTCTGCAGTGATGCAGGATAACATTTCCTGTACTCTCTGAATGTGATACTGAGATGAGCCATTGGTGTTATCAGTGTGGATGCTATTCAGGGACCTGTTTCAGACCAAAAGAAATCAAAGTTTCTCTTTTATTTTAATTAGTCATTGAATCAATGTTTATATTAATAAATCATCATCATTTGGTTTACATCTGTAGAATACTTTGGTTTATATAAGTCCAGAGTACTTCTGGGTTGTACACTGGAATACTAATGCCAACATTTTATGCTCTGTTATACTTCAAGGAATGCTTTAAGTTATTTCTCTAATAATAGATCTTAACTAGTACTCTAATAAAAAACTTTAGCTGAAAAACATGCTTTGACAGTAAGACAGGCCAGGAGGCAGTTTGCATGCAGTCCCTCTGTTTTGAAGATAAATTGCTGACCTTTCAGTTTATTTGCTCCAGCAAGCAAATTGTTGAGTTCACCCTTATGGACACAACCTAAAGAGACTGAACTCAGAATAGCCTGATTCTAATCCTGTCAGTCTGAACAGCTTGAAAGAAATGACTGCTCTCAAAGCGATGTACTTGGCCACACATGGCCAAGTTGACTCTTCACATATCTTATGACAGTTAGAAATCATTATACCTAACACATATGTCTAGTAGATGGTTGTTTATGCTAAGTCAAGTGTCTGGAGTCTCTCTGCTGTCAGATGAAAGACAAACATCAGGAAAGGGTGACTCACCGAAAGTGATGTGCCTCACTTCATTACAACTTCTCTTAGCATGCATTAAGTGATAACAGACCTTTATAAATAATATGATGAATACGTTACTCCAGAGCACAGTTTCATCATTTTTATTTAAAATCTGTTCCACTGTAAAATGATGATTTCAATGTTGCTCATACAAATTGAAAGTAAAATGAATAAAGAAACCTGAATGCAGTTACGTAACAAATTATTCTCTGCTTAGATTAATTTTAGTACACTGATTTGCCCCTGAATGATGACGAACACTCAGTAGAATCTATAGTCCTTAAGGAATCTTGAAGTTAGTTGGGAGATTCCACATAATTCTGATTAGGAGATCTTTGGCATCTGGTCAGAGTTTCATCTGCATATCTTAAAGCTGTTAATACATAGTGGTGTTCAAGCTGAGGCTAATCATCACAGTTTGCCCATTCAAATTATATGAGTAAAAAATGCATCACTTAATGTGCCAAAATCAAACCTCAGATCAGCGTATAACATATGCAAACAATTGTATCTGGATTTACCACTGGTGCAACAGATTGAGATTTGTCCCATTATGTTGCATTGATGATGACTCTTGCAATCTAATTATCTCACCAATTACCTTCTGATTATAACAAAGGTATGTATCATGGGGCGTTCTACTCGGCACCTGGCCTGACGTTGACTGATGGGAATTACCTGTCTCCAAAAGGGAAACGGATACTTGCCCAGGAGCAGACGGGACTTATAGAGAGGGCTTTAAACTAGATAGGAAGGGGGAAGGGGATAAAGCCAGGCCTGCTAAAGATCGGCCTGGGGAAGTGGTATTGGGATTAGGAGAGAGGCGAGGGGCTCAGCTGAGGTGCATCTACACTAATGCATGCAGCATGGGCAATAAGCAAGAAGAGTTGGAAGCCATGGTGCGGCAGGCAAACTATGACCTAGTTGCCATAACAGAAACGTGGTGGGATTGCTCCCATGACTGGAGCGCTGCAATAGATGGCTACAAACTCTTCAGGAGGGACAGGCAAGGAAGGAGGGGTGGTGGTGTGGCTCTCTATGTTAGGGAATGCTTTTCTGCTATTGAGATTGTGAGTGGGGATGATAATGTTGAATCCCTATGGGTAAAGATCAGAGGAAGGGCTGACAAGGCAGACATCCTCGTGGGCGTCTGTTATAGACCGCCAAACCAGGATGAAGAGACAGATGAGGTATTCTACAAGCAGCTAGCACGAGCTGCACAGTTGTCAGTCCTTGTCCTCATGGGGGACTTCAACTTCCCTGACATATGCTGGGAGTACAACACAGCGCAGAAGAAGCAGTCTAGGAGGCTTTTGGAGTGTGTAGAGGATGCCTTCCTGATGCAGCTGGTAAGAGAGCCCACGAGAGGAACTGCCCCGCTAGACCTGCTGTTTGCAAACAGGGAAGGTCTGGTGGGAGATGTGGAGGTTGAGGGCTGCCTTGGACAGAGTGACCATGAAATGATAAATTTCTCGATTCATGGTGGAGTTTGGAAGGGGAATAGTAAAACTGCTACCTTGGACTTCCAGAGGGCGGACTTCGAATTGTTCAAGAGACTAGTAGGGGGAGTCCCCTGGCATTCAGTCTTAGCAAACAGAGGGGTCCAGGAGAGCTGGTTGCTCTTCAAGAAGGAAGTCTTAAGGGTGCAGGAGCAGGCGGTTCCCCTGAGATGCAAAATGAGCAGGCGGGTAAGAAGACCGGCGTGGATGAATAGGGAGCTATTCTTGGGGCTCTGGGAGACAAAGAGAATCTACCGCCTGAGGAAGGAGGGACGGGCAATTGAGAATGAATACAAGGAAGTTGTTAGGATGTGTAGAGGTGAAATCAGAAAGGCAAAAGCCCAGCTTGAATCTAACCTGGCCGCTGGGGTGAAAAGGAATAAGAAACTCTTTTATAAATACATTAACAGTAAGAGGAGGACAAAGGAGAATATCCACTCTTTGCTGGATGATGCTGGGAATGTGACCACTGAGGATAAGGAAAAGGCAGAGGTTCTGAATGCCTTCTTTACGTCTGTCTTTAAAGGTCAGACCAGTTATCCTTGGGGTACTCCTCTCTCTGACCTGGTAGTCTCACCTGGGAAGCACGCTAAACCCCCTGTGATTCTGGAAGAAACAGTCAGAGACTTACTACTCCAACTGGACTGCCAGAAGTCCATGGGGCCGGATGAGATCCACCCGAGAGTGCTGAGGGAACTGGTGGGGGTGATAGCCAAGCCGCTTTCCATCATCTACCAGCGCTCCTTGTTGACTGGTGAGGTCCCGGAGGACTGGAGGCTTGCCAACGTGACTCCCATTTACAAGAAAGGTTGTAAGGAGGATCCAGGGAACTACAGGCCTGTTAGCCTGACCTCGGTTCCAGGGAAGGTTATGGAACAGATTGTCTTGAGGGAGATCATGCGGCATGTGCGGGATGGCTGGGGGATCAGGCCTAGCCAGCATGGGTTCATTTAGGGCAGGTCCTGTTTGACCAACCTGATCTCCTTTTATGATCTAGTGACCCATCTGCTGGATGAGCGAAAGGCTGTTGATGTGGTCTACCTAGACTTCAGCAAAGCCTTTGACACTGTCTCCCACGGTATTCTCCTGCAGAAGCTGGCAGCCCATGGCTTGGACTGGCACATTGTTGGATGGGTAAGGAACTGGCTGGAGGGCCGGGCTCAGAGAGGGGTGGTGAATGGAGTTAAATCCAACTGGCAACCGGTCACGAGTGATGTTCCCCAGGGGCCGGTGCTGGGGCCTGTCCTCTTCAATATCTTTATTGATGACCTGGATGAGGGCATTGAGTGCACCCTCAGTAAGTTCGCAGACGACACCAAACTGGCTGGGAGTGTGCATCTGCCTGGGGGTAGCGAGGCCCTGCAGAGGGATCTGGACAGGCTGGAGAGCTGGGCTGAAGCCAAGGGGATGAGGTTCAACAAGAACAAATGCCGAGTCCTGCACTTTGGCCACAACAACCCCAGGCAGTGCTATAGGCTTGGGGCGGAGTGGCTGGAGGACTGTGTGGAGAAAACGGACCTGGGGGTGTTGATTGATGCTCGGCTGAACATGAGCCGACAGTGTGCCCGGGTGGCCAAGAAGGCTAACAGCATCCTGGCTTGCATCAAAAACAGTGTTACTAGCAGGAATAGGGAGGTAATTGTCCCCCTGTACTCTGCACTGGTGAGGCCGCACCTCGAGTATTGTGTTCAGTTTTGGGCCCCTCATTGCAAGAAAGACATTGAGGCCCTGGAACGTGTTCAGAGGAGGGCTACGAAGCTGGTGAGGGGCCTGGAGCACAGGCCTTATGAGGAACGGCTGAAGGAGCTGGGATTGTTCAGCCTGGAGAAGAGGAGGCTCTGGGGAGACCTTATAGCTCTCTATAACTTCCTGAAGGGAGGTTGTGGTGAGCTAGGGGTCGGCCTTTTCTCTCGTGTAGACAGTGATAGAACTAGAGGCAATGGTTTCAAACTGCGCCAGGGGAGATTCAGGCTGGACATTAGGAAATATTACTTCTCGGAAAGGGTGGTCAGGCACTGGAATGCACTGCCCAAGGAGGTGGTGGAGTCACCGAACATGGAGGTGTTCAAGAGACGTTTGGAAGTTGTGTTGAGGGATATGATTTAGCTGGGGAGTATTGGTGATGGTTGGACTGGATGATCTTTTAGGTCTTTTCCAACCTTGATAATTCTGTGATTCTGTGATTCTGTATCAGTACTCCCAACGCCGGTCCTCCTTGTCATCCATACTCATTAATACCAGATAATACCATAGCACCATGATGAGCTTACATCATGATGGGTAGCATATCATCTAGAGTAATTTTTGTCTTCAAGACTGCCCATGAAAAAATGCCTAGGAGGAAAAGTAACACTGTAAACTAAAGTAAAGTAAACTAGAAAGTAAAGTAGAAGTAAAGTAAAGTAGAAGCAAAATAGAAAAATATTAATAGAGTAAGAAGTTCTGATAATTACATTATTCTGAAGTTTAGGACAACAGGGTCTGGTTATCATAGAAGATAAATTTAAGGTCAAAATAATAGAAGTGGTCCTCCTAAAAATACTACTTTTGTGATAGTTTGAAGGAGATCAAGACTATGAGCCAATTTTTGCAAATACTCTGACAAATGCAAGAGAAAAATTTAGGAAAGCTCTTTTTTTTTTTTTTTTTTTTCCGGTTTTCTTTTTCATCATCAATAATTCTAATTATTCTATATGAATAATGTTTCTTGCCTAGGAAACAAACAAACAAACAAACAAAAAGTGTTTTATAATGTAAAAGTTTATTGCTTACAAAAAAATAAGTGTGTTTTATAATATAATTAAGAAATGTTGTCACAGAGTTAACTAAATCAACCTATGCCTGTGTCACGACATTAACTGGATCAATCTATGCCCATGACAGGGGGGGCAATACGCCCCTGCCCCTCTTAACCCTCCCCTCCAGCCCCACACAAAATGGGAAGGAAGGAGGGGAAGAAAAACAACAGCGGCAACAATCTATGGAAGAAAACTTATTTTACTAACCATGATATTGGAAATGCAAAATAACACAATATAATAAGATCTAATTGAAATTGAGACTAATAAATCAAATAAGATAGGAGAGAGAGTTCCCGAGACCAAGTCAAACCTGAAAGGCTTGGGATAGCTAGGAAAATGCGACCTCCATGGGCCCACCGCAAAGCAGTAAGTGAGTGTTTCCCCCGCCCCCCTCGCCCCCCCCCCCTCCCCCGGCATGCCCCCCCCCCCACCCCCCCCCCCTTCTGACCCGGCCAACTCTTTTCACATCGTGTGTTACCTTGATCACTGGCTCGCC
>JAPSGF010000003.1:34162765-34190082 GCA_035772895.1 Perdix hodgsoniae
CGGAAGGGTCAGATCCCATGACTTCCGTCACGTACAGGGATAGGTACATGGAGCTGGAGTATTAACACTTTAGTTCCAGTGCACTACATGATGTGTTGATGTGGAATACTGAAAACCAAAAAACATAAAACCATGACAGCCTGTGACAAGGGGACAGTAGGCCCCTGGGCCCTTCCAGCCCTACTAAATGGGAAGGAAAAGGGAAAAGGAGTAGGGAGATGGGAGCTGGGCTCAAGGAAGGGAAATAAAACCAGTTGCAATGATCTAGGGAGGAAAACTTTTTTTTACTAACTATGATACTGGAATCCAAAATAACACAATCTAATACAATCTAATTGAAATTGAGACTAATAAATCAAATAAGATTGGAGAGAGATTATTCCCAAGATCGATCAAACCTGAAGAGGTTGGTACGGCTAGGAAAGCACACTCCAATACCCCCTGCAAGGTAGTAAATGACTGCCCAATCAAGAAGGACCAGATCCCATGACTTCTGCAATGTACAGGGACAGCTACCCAGAATTGGAGCATTATTGCTTTAATTCCCAAAGCACTCCATATTATGATGTGGAATACCAAAAAAAACAAAAATCACAAAACCACGACAAATATGTTGTATGTATTTAAGAGAACAAAGCTTTTTCTTAGAGCTGAAACTATTTTCAGTTTTGCCAATTGAAAACCAACCAATGAACCAACCAACTAAACCAAAAAAAACCCAAACCAAAACAACAAAAAAAAAACCAAAAAACAAACAAAAAAAACCAAAACAACAACAACAAAAAAAACCCACTAAAGCAAATAAATGAACAAATATTCAGGGTCTCTCAAAAAACTTTTTTTTGTTGTTCTTGTTAACCTTAACATTCTGTGGCTAGGTGCTGGACCAAATGATTGAGACTCCATCTTTCCAAACAACTGGAACTAGGAGTGTTAGTGTCTCGAACACAGAGAAAATCTGTACCTGTTAAAGGGCAGTTGGGGATTTCTTCATTGGACTGGATAAACAAACTTATCCAGTAAAGTTACAGTTACTGTATGGATGTGAGTAAAAGTGAAAAAACAGGGCAGAATACTGAATTTCAGTTTTTCTTGCACAGACTTTACTCCCACAGCCGAGGCTGCACTGCTCCTTAGCAGATGTTCCATCACAGGAAGATGAACCTGGGGCAGTTTAAAAAAAGGAAGATAAAGGAAGGAGGGTACATGAACAAACTCCTCTTCTCTTTATGTTTTTATATACAAGTTACGAACTAACATAATTGTACAATGAAAGCGTTACTATTAATATGAAGTTTTTGATGCATAGCACAAAGTAACTGTTGAAATCAATGGAGCAGTTGTGATATAAAGCTGTGATATATATACCTAATTTCATAATCCCAAAAGTAATAGTAGGAGCAAATATTTTGCTAGGCTAATGCATTATTAATCATTAAATAAAGTCAGAGATCCAGACAACTTTGGCACCTTATTCCTAGACCGCATGAAAAGCACTGCATATAAATGACAGGCAACATAAAGGGGGGGAAAAAAAAAAAAAAAAAAAAAAAAAAAAAAAAAGGCATCTTATTGAACACAGAACATGATGTGTTGCAAAGCCAAGAAGCAGTCTTGATTTATATAGCAAAACTTGACATTTCCTCTTGGCCAATACTGGCTTAATATTAATTAAAGTTTTGTATGAAGATGCTATCTCTTTTTTTCCTTATTGTTCTCGTGGACTGTAATGTTTGTTTATCTATCTATCTATCTATCTATCTATCTATCTATCTATCTATTTATTTATGAAGGGCTACTTTTTGTGGGTATATATAAACTTGAATGACTGACTGAAATAGCTGACTCCAAATTCCAGAATATACGTATTTTCCTAGTAGTCAAAACAGAGATTTTTCCTTTATTATAATATTGTACAGTTTCATTGGAATTCGTGTTAAATGTGCAGCCTTCAGAAAGTCACTGGGAGGTTGAAAGAATGGTGGATTTTAGAGAACTAAGCAAGTAAAGATGAGAAAAATTCAGATTTTTTTTTTTTCTCTCTCTGACAATTACTTCCTTTCCTGTCCATGAAGAGGCAGAAAAGAAAGAAATCTCTTTCATTTAAATATCAGTTGACAATATTATGACAACATTTTTCCTGGGTCTTTGAAATTCAAAATACAAAATTGGTCTACTCCTGAATGACATACATGTGCACAGCATTACAATGTCTCCCTTCCTGAATAATTGGTGCCTTTTGTATTTGTGTACTAAAGGTTAAATGGTAGATTCTGTCTCTATGCTTATATAGTACTTAGCACAATAAAGAAATATCCTTAAGACAAGGACAAGACAAGAAAGCCAGATCAAGCCAAAACAAACAAACAAACAAACAAACAAAGAAATAATTGAAAAAGCATTTTTTCTTGTCTACTTCAATTTTACTCGGGTTAAACTATGTGTTTCTAGACATAGCCTGCTATTTAAACTGTCTCCTATGTCTCCAGAGTCATAGGAATGAGCAAGGTTCCAGAGAGGAATTCATCCCTCCCCAAAGCAGATAGTGTGAGATGAATTGTTCTTTCCTTTCATTAGAGAGAAAATTTAGGTGACAACCTTAATTAAATGACTAATTTTTTAATGTCTAAAGTCAGGTGAGAATAATCTCAGATGAGAGAAAGAACATTAACAACAACAAAGCTAATTACTTTCTTTATGTTTGTAAACCTGGAAGGAAAAGTTCATGCCTGGGATCAACATGTAACACCGCTATCAGAAAAGAGATGTAAACAGGCATGAGACTAATTCTGAGAAAAGAAAGCAGGGGGAGTGTAAAAGAAAAAAATAAAAAAAAAAATACCTAAGACAAGTATACATCTTGGCTTGCATTACAAAATCTTTAGTATAACTTTATTATTCAGGAATTGTTATGGGTTTCTAAACATAACATATTTAGGTAGGAATGTCACTCATTAAATGCATAATTTTTGTAAAATTATATCACATTCTTCTCATTGCTTTATGGAAATAATCTCAGATATGTTCAGAAAATATAGACACCAGATACATCTCTATGTTTATTAACAAAGAAATCACAGAGCTTCTAAATTCTAATACAAAGAACTTGTGGAAGGTGTTGCATAGAAAGTGCCACAAAGCAATTTAAACACCCAAAATACAACCCTTAAATCCTTCATGACACAATTTCCCTATCTGTAAGAAAAACACTGTGATATTTATTTCCCTTGCAAGAGTATGAAAAAGCTGATTTTCTGACTCCCGATATTTCCACTTTATATACCTTGTATGGGAACTGTTACAGAGATAAAATGCATTATAAATTATTAACGTAGGCATGCCTGGATCTTGCCTTTTAGACTGGTGTGAACTAGTAAAGAATAAATGTCAATTCTTATAATGAAAAGTAAAAAGAAATACTATTTTCAGCTATCATAATTATCTGTGTTATCTTTTAAAATAGTTTACCAGCTCTGAGAATAAAATCATAAATTTATTTGTGATGGACACAGATTGATGAAAAGCAGGGATTTTGGTTTTCGTCATTTGTTCTTCAGTTTTATTCATGTAATATTTATAGAAGTTTATGAGAAATTGACAAACATTGCTCCATGGCACTAGGAAGATTTCATGATCAGTGAGGGACTGGAAGGAAAAAATGAAGATAATTTCTCCCATTTCTCCCATTCTTACAATGAGAAAATAGAACTGTTATGAATACCAACGGGGAAGGTATTTTCTTCTAAGAAAGAAAATTTATCTTCTTGCAGCGACTGACTGAATGCACTAGTCAACTAACCTCTAGATATCACCTGAGTGTATTTGAAGAAATGAAATTCTTCCCTGAATCACATTCTCTGTAGAGATGGAAACATCTAGATGACCTGTTAACCGAGTTTTAATGCATGTTCAGGTATATTTGTGATACTTGTTGAAAGAATGTCTTGTATCTGTTTTGTCTTATACAGAGTACGTAAGGAAATAACGTGGATGTTTTGCTGAAAGAAAGTTATCCATGAGGATGACAAGAGAGTTTACTGTTGCCCCCACACACTCTTATTTTTATCATTCTCTTAATGTGATCTTACATTTCTCTTAATAATAATTTCTCTTAATGTAATCTTAAACATCCTCCCCAAGTGTAAAATGTTTTAAAGGTGAAAATAAAGCAGTACTCCACAGATTGTTTGACCTTGTTTTTGTATGAATAACTTTGTACTTATTTATACAGAGCTATATAGACATTGTTCTCAGCCACATTTCTCCTCCATTAGGAAGCTTTAGAAATACTTTGACTTCTATTGTAGAGGCAGTACAATATATATATAACATGAACTTTCCAAAAAGGCATAATAATGTGTATCCTAGGATTTGTTCATATAAAAGAAATGAATCTCTATTTCTAGCTCCTGCAAGAACAAGCAGCTATAATGGGTCAGAAAACCTCCAGCAGCAAATAAAAGTGCATGCTGATGAAAAATGACAAAGTTAGAGCAAGATGTAATGGCTCCACCTCCATTTCTCCCATTTTCTTAATGAACTGAAGAGAAAAGCCTAGGAGAAAACATGCACTGGCAGTAAACTGAAGTTTCAATGATTGCTCTAAATGCCATAAATCTGGAACAAATGCATGGAATCATGTAGTGGCAGCAGAGAAGTAAAGATGTGTTTGATTCCTGAATGAGATCTGAATTTCCTTTCCATGTAGATGAACGTAAGCAACGCTGTATGCTGTTGCACAGTTTGGAGATGCCTTTGAAACACACACTGCTGTCTGATCATCAGACTCTTTCACAAAACCTATATTCTCGAGGTTTGTTGAAGATAATTTTCTTTCCTTTTCCCATCATGTGAAAATGTACACATGAAAGATGGTAATAAACAACTCCTACTGCTTTATAATGCTTCATCTGTATTGTAGCAATGCGAGGAAAGGAAATGATTCCACCCTGTATTTGCTGTCTGTAAACTGGCACCTTTCTTCTAATAACTAAAAAGACTCAAGGAGAGGTTGTATTCTCCATGTTTTTATTCTGTTTGTTGTTGTTGTTGTTGTTTGTTTGTTTGTTTGTTTTTAATGAAAGGTGATAAAGCAACCTTCTTGTTTAGAGACACAGTCCCTAAATTACAGACATCAGCCGTTTTATTCTCAAAACAGAAGTGACAATCCAACCAGATTAATAAGCAATTAGTATAATTGATGGAAAATGTAAAATGTCAGCTAAATAACTGTATGATGTTTTTTTGCCAAAGGATAAGACTTTCTTGGAATTATACTATTAAGGCACATTTAGAGGGCATGTGGCCTGCAAATATATGTTCCAAGGGAAAATCAGAGCTACAGAAATATCTAATGTAGAGTGAAGAATGGAGCGGGGGGGAACATTTTTGACGAGGGAGATAGAGCAGAAAAAGAAAAAAAAGAAATGCTGGCTTGGTTTTATGGTGATGTTTCCTGTCACCCTTCTCCTTCCCTCCCTTGACTGAATGTAACTATTAATTGCATGAACTGAGCAGTTGCTATGGCTAAATCGGACAGAAACCTCAGGAGGTCAAAGCATTCATGCTTGTTAAAGCTACTGACGTGTTTTATGGTTTTACAAAATGTCAAAGTCCATCATACTGTAACCTGACTATTGAAGATCTCGTCTCTCATAAAACACTCATAGCTTCCTTATGAAACGTTCAGGTACAAACTCAAATCCACTGCCGAGCCAGAAATTCCCCTTCCTCTTCTTATTCCCTGTTACATTTTGCTTATGAGCTTGTCAGGAGCCTGTGGAAGTTTCTTTTCTTTGTCATTACATCCATTTTTATTTTCAGACGGAACAGTAGGTTTAGAGATCTTGAGTGACGGCAACCTCTACTGCTTTCATACCATTGCAGCATACCAAACTGGTGGAAAGGGACAATTAATGTAGCCACTAGGGTTTGACAATCAGCATTTGGCATCTGCTGTGTCTCTATGGCCATGCACAACTGTCTTCCTTCCAGGGGAAATGCAGAAGTGCGTAGAATCTGGAATCCCAATGAACTGAGATCTCTCACAACATGCTGTGATGGAAACTTCATTTCATTCATTTCATTCTGCTTTGTGTGTGTGCGTGCACGTGCGTGTGTGTCTATCTGTCTCCAAGATAGCAAAACTCTAAAGGGGATTCATACAACAGAAATAAAGGGGCATTTTAAACTCAGTTTTAATAATGATCACTCTAAACCACAGCATAAATAAAATTGTTTTGGAATAAAAAATCTGGATATTTTTGTGATATATTAACATTAAAAGATTTTGTCACATAAAAAAATCTGTCTGCATTTATTTGGAAACATAGTTAACATAACATTTTGCTTGCATTATAAGTACTTGCTCTCGCCCCACCCTGTGTACTGAATCCAGTTCTGGGGCCCCCAACACAAGAGGAACATCAAGCCATTGGAGTAGATCTGGAGAAGGAACACAAAGGTGACCAGAGGACTGGAGCACTTCCCCTAGGAGGACAGGCTGAGGTATCTGTGGCTTTTCAACCTGGAGAGAAGAGGGTTCCAGGGCGACCTTCAGGCCTTCCAGTACCTGAAGTGTCGTACAGGAAATCTGGGAGGAACTTTCTGTAAGGGCATGTAGAGACAGAAAATGCTTTTGAACTGGAAGAGTACATACTAGGAAGAAAATCTTTACTGTGAGGGTGATGAGACACTGTATTACGTTGCTCAGTGAGGTTGTGAATGCCCCCTACCCGGAGGTGTTCAAGGCCAGGCTGGATAGAACTTTGAGCAACCTGGTCTAGAGGGAGATGTCCCCGAATATAGCAGGGGGTTGGAATGAGATCATAGAATCATAGAATCACAAGGATGGAAATGACCTATAAGGTCATCTAGTCCAACCGTCTTCACATTACCACTGCTACCACAAGCACTAAACCATATCTCACAGCTCCTCATCCAGACGCCTCTTGAACATTGCCAAGGATGGCAACTCCACCACCTCTCTTGGCAGGCCATTCCAGTGCCTGACCACTCTCTGAGAGAAGATGTTCTTCTTTAAGTCTAACCTAAACCTCCTCTGATACAACTTGCAGCCATTTCCCTGGGTCCTGTTTGTTGCCTGGCAGAAGAGGCCAAACCCCTCTTCACCACAGCCTCCCCTCAGGAAGTTGTAGAGTGCAATGAGGTCTCCCCTGAGCATTCTCTTCTCCAGACTAAACAATCCCAGCTCCCTCAGCCACTCCTCATAGGACTTGTGCTCTAGACCTTAAAGATCATCCAGATGCTCTTAAATATTCCTTCTAATCCAAATGATGCCATGATTCTATGATGGAGTAACACGGTTCGATGTGCTGTTCTTAACACATAGAAAAAAACACTCAGACATCTGTCCTCCAAAATGGAACTTACAGTACTGACCAAAACAAACCAATCAACCAAACAAGAACCATACAAACCAGAACCAAACCAATAAAACAAACAAGCAAAACAATCAACCCACCAAGAAAAGCAAAAAAAAAAAGTAAAGTTCTACAGCAGGTTAGTCACCAGAAAAAAAGCTTTCTGTTTTTAGAGATATATACTCTGGAAAATCATGACATCTTTTACACATTGGAGATATGCAGAACAAAGGTGTTTAGTTATTATTGTATTTAGCTTTATATATATGTTTAAAATATATATTTAAAAATCAGTTAATATAACTATTACTTTTAAAGATGTAAGTCTTTTTGCAGAATAACATTCTAATTTTGGTCTGGAAATTGATATTCTTCACTTTTCTTTGCCTTTCATTTTAATGATCATTTGAGAAAGGAATTTTTTTTCTGGAGTGTGAGCCAGCACACCTTTAACAAATGTCATACTAATATATCATAGAAAATGTATTCAATACGATGTCACAACTTCCAACCACATCTCTAAAAGGGTTCTATAGATAATATCTTTATACTGTGACTGTGAGGAAAGTATTGACATCTGCATTATCATAAAAATAAGAAAGGAGAGATGATTTGTTGCAATTCCACACAAAGCCAGATGAATAGGATGAATAATAAGAAATAGGATTTCCTCTTTCCAGTTTTAAAATCGTAAAATCATTAAGGTTGGAAAAGGCCTCCATGATCATCTAGTCCAATAGTCAAACTATTGCCACTATGTTCACTAAACCATGTCCCTCAGTGGCATGTCTTCACATTTCTTGAATACCTGCAGTGAGAATGACTCAAACCTGGGCAGCTTGTTTGAAATGCCTAGTCACTCTTTCTGAGAATAATTTTTTCCTAATGTCCAACCTGAACCTCCCCAGGCACCACTTAAGACTATTACATCTCTCATCCTATTGCTTTTTACTCAGGAGAACAACTCCCCCCCTTGCTACTAGCTCATTTCAAGTAGTTGTGGAGGGAAATAAGGTTGTCCCTGAGCCTCTTCTTTTCTACTTTTCTACACTAAACAATCCCAATTCCCTCAGCCACTCTTTTTAAGATTTGTGCTCCAGATACTTCACCTGTCTTGGTGCACTTCACTTCCTTTAGCATTCCCAGATCCATTTTCTCCATGCAGCTTGCCAGTCAGTCTGCCCAATCCTGTGGCATTGCTTCATGTTGTGACTAAAGTGTATGACCTGGCACTTGGTTTTTTTGAACCTCATACTGTTGTCAGCCCATCCATTCAGCCTATCCAGCTCCCTCTGTAGATCCTTCCTACTCTCAGGCAGATCAGTGTTCCTCCAGCTTGGTGTCACCAGCAAACTTACTGATGGTGTTTTCTCAACTGTGAGAAACTGATGTCATCTACCTGGACATATACAAAACATTTCACACTGTCCTGCATCATATCCTGGTCATCTAATTGGGAAAAAAATAAATAAGTAAATGGATTTGATGAATGGACCACTCTGGATAAGGAATTGGTTGGATGGTTGCAGTCAAAGGCTTAATGTCCAAGTGGAGATCAATGACAAGGAGTGTTTTACAATGATCCGTGTTGGGACTGGTGTTATTTAGCATCTTTGTAGGCAACATGGACAATGGGATTGAACGCACCCTCAGTAGGTTTGTAGAAGGCACTAAGCTGAGTGGTACAGCTGACATGCTAGAGATAAGGGATTCTATTCACAGGTAGATGAATAGACTTTTGTAAGATGGGCCCATGCCAACCTCATGAAGTTCAAGAAGGCCAAGTGCAAGTTTCTGCACCTGGGTTGGGGCAATTTCAAGTACAGATACAGATTGGACAGAGAATGGCTTAAGAAAAGCTCTAAGGAGAAAGATGTGGGATTGTTGATTGATGAAAGATTCAGTAAGAGCCACCAATGCATGCTTGCAGGCCAGAATACCAACCATATCCTGGGTTGCATCAAGAGAATTGTGACCAGCAAGTCAAAGGACGTGAATCTCCCCCTCTACTCTGCTCTTGTGGAAGCCTACCTGGAGAATTGGTTACAGTTCTGGAGACCCCAACCCAAGAATAACCTGAAGCTGTTGGAGGATGCCCAGAGGAGGAATGCAAAGATGAACAGAAGGCTAGAGCACCTTCCTATGAGGACAAGCTGAAAGAGCCGGGGATCTTCAGCCTGGATAGGAGAAGACTCTGAGAAGACCTTATAACAGCCTTACAGTACCTGAAGAGTCTACAGGAAAGCTTGGGAGGGAATTTTTGTAAAGGCATGTAGTGACAAAACAAGGGAAAATGGTTTTAAACTGGAAGAGGGTCGGTTTCGACTAGATATGAGGAAGAAAATCTTTAGTGTGGGGGTGGTGAGACATGGAATGTGTTGTCCAGTGAGACTGTGGATGCCCCCTCCCTGAGACATTCTAGGCTAGGCTGGATGGGACTTCAAGCAACCTGGTTTACTGGCAGGCGTCCATGCCTGTCACAGGGGGGTTGGAGCTACAAGATCTTAAAGGTCCCTTGCAGACAAACCCATTGTTTGATTCTATGATTCAAACCCCTCACCCAAATAATCAATAAAGATATTAAACAGGACTAGAAGATATGCATATATCTACCCTTTCATGCCAACTGTAGTGACAGACTTGTATACAGTTTCAAAAAGATCACAACACGAACTACATCTTTTAGTTTTATTGTTGAGGGTAAGGGAAATAAAGTGTTAAGAAATTAAGTACTGCATTTTGTTCATGAAGAAATGGTTTTTACTAGACTTTGTGTTGGGGGAGTAGCAGTGAGTCATGTTCTGGAAAAGGCTTTGTTGTTTTTATTACTAACTACAGCTCTAGGAACTCTAAGATTTCTATCGTGACGAGCAGGACACTGTAGATGATCCTATTCTTCAGCAAAGTGTGCATTCATGTCCCTGGAGAACTTATGCACCAGAAATCTAAATGGAATTACAAAATGATCCTGAATACTGTGCTATATTGAGTTGTGTTTCATGGAATTCAAGTAGTTAATTGTTAGACTGCTTCATTTTTGTCTGTGACAATTTATCCTAGTATCCTAGATATTTAGACATAGAGGTAGAATGCCAAGTTCCCAATAAGTAAGAAGTATCAGTCCTGATTTATGCAGAGGTAAGGCTGATTTAGCTGCAAAGGTGCAAGATACTACAGGGGTTGGGGAAACATTTGTTATGCAGTACTATATATGTAGGTAGTGTCCAGAAAAGTTAATACAGTTAAAGGATGTATTTTTGTCAGTCATATCACATCTAAGGACAATTTATTCTTAAAGGATCAATGTTTCCCTAGAAGAAAAATCCTAGATAGGCAACCTTTGAGAAGCTCTGGTAAGCAGTAACAGAGGAAGAGATATAGAATTAATCACCTACCACATATTTCTGAAAGCAGAGTATATGCCTTATGTTTGTTGAGTCGTGGTGAAAAGAAATGCAACATTTTTATATTTTTATTATTATTATTATTATTATTAGGCTGAGTCTGTGTATATATTTATGTGATAGATCTCTCTTTTTGTTTTGTTTTGTTGGGAGGGGGGGCTGAGGGGGGAAGGAAAAAAGAAAAATGTTACCAGATGTATAGAACATGCAAAAAATGTCTGCGGAAGAGTGGGTCTTTGTGTACATGTGTACTAATAATAATCAGTCACATTATATTTCTGCCGTGGGGTACACATAGCTGATAGAAAGGTTGAGAACCACTATTAGAGATAAACCACTGTAATGATTTTCCTCTCTTCAGGACAATCTTGACAACAGCATCTTCCCCTAGGAAGGTTTTCTTTGATCCATTTTGTGACTGAAGTACAAATTCCCTACTTTTCATATGCCTCTTTTCAATCTAATGATCCCTACAGTAAAGATGCCCTGCCCAGGAGTGATTTCTCCAAACAGATTAAAAGAAATAACACTAAATCTCAGAATAAGAAATTGAGTATGAAAGGTGAGAAAGGCTTGGTCTTTATTTGCTTTTCTTTCTTCCTATTTGAAGATGCTGTCAAGTCCTGTTACATAGATCATCTATTTGATATTAATTCACTTATAAGGAACATAGTCAAGTGAGTATTACTAGCAGAAGAGGAGATATGAGACTATTTAAAGCATAATGCTGTGTTACAGAGGCAATTTTCATGATACACTATGCAAAACAGTGAAACTTTTTCAGTGAATTTGTATACAAAAAGCAAACAGGCAAACTGCTTCCAGGCTATGGAAATCTCTGCAGTTAAAACACAAAACAAAACAAAACTAAAACAAAAACAAAAACAAAGAAACAAAAAGAAAAAACACAGATCCATGGATCTGTTAAAGAATGTGAGAAGCATCTGCACTGATATAATTACACTATAGCTGGAATGCTTGCAAATGCTAGGCAGGTGAATCTGAATCAGACTGCCTAAATGCGTGCACTGGGTTGTTTGAAATGCTCTATACCACTCAAGACATTTGCATGGCTATGACAGGTATAACAAAAAGCCATGAGAAACCACAAGTTCTTCTGGAGCAGCAGCAGGAGGCCAACTCAGTCAAAACAGCAGGGTACACCCTCTTTTATGCACTTTTCATACTTACATATTTCTGCAATCTTTTGTCTGAAAAAGGAAACATGAAATCATATAACAAACTACACCAGAAATAGGATTGTATCAACTTTGAGTTGTATTTTTCTGATCTATTTTTTATTATTTATTTTTCCCTCACGAAGGGTCTTCTGATTAAGCTGGCAGGGCTGTCAGTGTGTGAATTCTAAGAACACTTGGCTGACCACCTGTCCCTCAGATTCCCTCAAAATACATGCTGCAACTAGAAACAATGACAAACATTATTTCGTCACATCATTTTCATGCTTGTTTCTTTAACAGCAATTTTCCACATTTCCAAAACAGCAAAACCAAATGGACAGAGTATCTGGAAATGCAAGTCTGAATTCACACACTGGCAGAGTCTTGAAGGACCTCTAATGATCACCTAGTGCAACTCCTGCTGCAGCAGACTCACAGAGAGCAGGCTTCTCAAGGCCCAGTCAGGTTTTGAATACCTTCACAGAGAGTCTGTAAAAGTTTTACACAACTTATGCCAGTGTTAAACCATCTTCTTACTGAACAAAGAATGTATTTACGTTTACATTTAAATGAAATTTATTCTGCTTAATTTTCTGCCTGTATCCTGTTGTACCATCAGAGAGCACCGCTGAAAAGAAACTGGCTTCATTTTCTTTGTGGTCTTTTTATCAGGTGTTTATATACATTGATAAGGCCCCCTGAGCCTTCTCTTCTTCATGCTGATCAGTCCCAGCACTTGCAATACCTCCTCATGCATCAAATAAGTCTCTTCATCACCTTTGTGGACCTTCATTGGACTTATTCCAATCTGTCTATATTTCTTTCTTCTGTGAGAGCATGGCATTTGACAGAAGACCTTGAATATCTCTCCACTGCTGAGTAGAAGGCAGGTTCCGCCTCTCTTTCTGTTCTAGTAGTTCTGCTCCTCATACAGCCCAGGAGACTGCTGGCTTTCTTTCCCTTTGAGGAAACATTTCTGGATAATTGTCACCCTGCTGTCTGCTAGAGCCATTGGAAGGTGAAGACCTGTCTGATTTTTCTCTGATGATCAAATATTACTACCACTTTGCACAATTAATATAATGGTAATGATAATGGTAATTATTATAAATATTTTTTTATGTTAATATTTCTGGGCTTTAAACTGTGATTTTCATCTAACATAAGGTGCACATCACTATGGTAAATATAGTCTTTGTTTTCACCAGAACATGTCAACCTTTAACTAGAGAACAGCATGTTGAGAGTCTCTTCACTTTCTGTATTGTTAACCTTCATCATCACTTTGAAGTACGTGCTATCAAAAGTGTCAAACATGCAATGATTTTTTGATACAGATTCCAGCTTATTCAACATTTAACTGAACTGAGCTGATTTTACCCATATATTTATTAGGTACTGCTATCAAGTCATTTGTTTTTCCCAACTTTCATAAGACTCAATTCAAATATTGATCTCCATGGAAGAAAATACGTAACTTTTCTGATAAATGTTATATTTCTGTTTTATTACAGAGCTGGAGTAAATTTAGCCCTCATGAATGTTTCCAGTTCATTTCTACAGAAAGTCAAGCAGTGAAATTGCTTGATTTATTTCATTATTAAGCTCCTTCTTTCAGTGCCTGGCTTTTCAAATTAAAATAGCCTTGTTTGAATGTTAAATTTTGGAGTGTTTGTTGCCTTGCATCAGGAAAAAAATAGGGAAAGAAATTAAATGTAATAAACAGGTTAAATGACTCTTCCTCAAAAATCGAACAAGTATGTGAAGCCACATTGATGATTTGCTGTATTTGTAATATTTATATAGAAAAAGTAAGATTACGTTGATTTTTAAATAATAAAAAATTAAATCATCAGGAAGACAGTGCTACTGATTTCTTATTTTCGTACTTTCCCATATTAAAGACAGAAACTAATCTTAGGAAAGACTTCTCTTTACAGAGGAAAGCTGAAAACATGGTAAAGCATTGAGCTAGCATCCTGAAAAAGAAGGCATATTTAGTTTACATCCTGGACTCATTTAATCTTAAATTACTGCTGAAAGTGTCAGTACTGAATTTCTTGTTCGAGTGTTGCTAGCAAATCTGAGGTAGAATTCATGGAGTATTATCCATAGATAACATATTTGTCTACAGGTGGATTTTTGCTCTCTCTCTGAGGTGTTTTTTTTTTTTTTTTTTTATGGAAACATCATATGTCAGCTATCAGCAGAACGCTGGGAGCAGGTGAGATCCACCCACTGAAAAATTTTGTATTTTGTATTTAGTTGAAGACAACAAACTAAAAGGACATCTGAGCAGACATTAGGGTCAGAAGACACAAATGAGTGTATTTTAACATAGCAAATCTGGTTGTGAGTATCTGAAGAGATCGAGACTTTCTGATCCTTATCAATAATTCCCAGTATGTCATGTAGCTTCTCTTTGTAAATACCTGAAGGTTTGTTTTGTCCTGTAGTTTTTCAAAGCACAACTGGAAAACAATTAGGACAAACTAAAAAATAAATAAAAATTACCAGTGAATCACTGAACCAGTATTCATTCAGATGTGTTATATGCACAGGGGATTCAGATTTTTTGTTTGTTTTGTTTTGTTTTGTTTCCTTTTACCCTGGAGGTGAAACAGTATAGTAGATTGTTCAAAAACTTGTACATTTTAGTTTATAAATATCTAAAGGGAGACTGGAGGCAAATGGATGAGGCCAAGCTCTCCTCAGTGGTGCATAGCAATAGCACAAGGAGCCTAAAACTTGAACATAGGGAGTTCCATACAAGCATGTGAAAGAACTTTACATTAAAGGTGATGGAGCACTGCAGTAGGTTGCCCTTAGAGACTGTGGAGTCTCCTTCAATGGAGATAGTAACGACTCATCTGGATGCCTACCTGTGCAATCTATTGTAGTGTACCTGCTTTAGAAAGGGGTATTTTTTTGTGTAATCAATATAAGCATAGAGTCCTTTGATCAAATGCAATTTATACTAAGAAATTTATGTCTTGGTGATTTGTCTTATCAGATTAATCAAAGTCATTTTTTCTTGGACAGTTGACAAGATGAGAATTGTCCAGCTGGTTCTTGGGTAACGTGATCATATATGGATAAAAGCAGGAATGGAACCTCTCACTCTCCACTCAAAATAGCCACAGAAGTTCATGTAATACCTCTGTACAATGCCACACTACTGCAGATGGCCAGAGAAAGTAGCCAGAATGGGAAGGTGTATCATGATTGGTTAAACTTATGATTGTGTATTTAGTAGGCATTTAGTAGGCATTCCTATATTAGATAGGTGGAGTACATGTGATTTTAATTTATAAATAGGTTGAAGAAATTTGTGTCGTCGTGTTTGATATGTGGAAATTTCCACCAACACCAAGGCTTGAAATACCTCCCCTGGGTGTGTGAGAATTGGCTCATCGTACACTGGGTAACAAATCTGTTTTACAGAAAACGGTTTCATGTATGAAGAAGATACTTAATCATATAGGCACTGTTGTTGCAGTACAACTGGTTGATCTTTGGATTTCAGGAAGAAAGAGGATCTTTCTACCACTCAAAGAAGGAAAAATCAGAGACAGCCAGTGAGAAGAACCTGCTGCTTTTCAGTATCAAACAGAGAAAAAAAAATGTTATGTTAAAAAAAGGTGGACAAAATCACAATCTCGCTAAGCAGAAATCAGCATCAAGATTCTCAATTTCAACAACATCAAATACGTGCATTTCTGTATAGCTGTAACTGTCACAGTGTCTATCCCTTCAAAAGTTGCTCCAAAATTAAATTTATAAAAAGAAAACTAAATTGAGAAAGGCAGGCAGAGATGCCTTGATTTCTTTGTTCCCTTCTCATAAATATTAATGCACTTCCTAGGTGCTGCCACTGCGACATGCGTTGGATGGAGTCAGAATGCATCCTTGCCTGGCTCTCAACCTCAGTGCATACAGATGAGCACTTTCCAAAGGGCTGTAGGTGAAATGCACATACAAAATTATAGCTGCCCCTTGTCAAATACAGCAACATGGTCCAATAACAGTTGTTTATTCTACCAGTGGTTAATGCAGTCATTGTGTCAGAGATCTACTAAAGAGTGTTATAGCATTAGGGAGAAAAAAGTGATGTAAGCTGCCAGAAGAATCATGAAACTGGCAGCTTTTCACTAACACCTCCTCCCCACCTACAATTCGGAAATGTTTCCTTCTATACCAGTGTTTACAACTCCTATTCACTCTCTTTATCTCCTTTATCAGGTGAAAGATAATACATTTTATATAGTATTCTGAAAATGTATGATACATGAATAAATTATCACAACTAAATGTATGGATTTAGTTTTAGTTACAGAATAATAATTTTTAAAAAAGTCAATATAAAAAAAAAATCAGATTCCTAGAGGTATCATTATTTGATGATTTTGGTGATGATACCACAGAATGTTTTAAGTTCTAACAATTCAATAAACAAAAGACAAATAAACTTATTGCTTTTAAAAAGCTAAACTATAGCAAATAAGACAAAATAACTGGAGACAGATAAATGAATTCATAAGAAAATGCAATAACATTTTAATCCAGTTTCTTAATACATCAAATTGTTGTACAATAGAACAGTTCTGTTTCTGTTCTTAGAAGAAAAAAAAAAAAAAAAAAGAAAAAAAAAGAAAAAAAAATCATTTTAACATGATCCATTGATAATTCATTCCAACTTAAAGGGAAATTAGTTCATCTATATAAATCTTAGAATATTAGTCTAATATTGTCATGGAATTAATATAGGTATTCATTCATTTATTCATTATTTATTTATTTATTTAAGACAGATAACAAATGGACAAATCATCTTGTCTCTAACTTGATGAATTGTATCCTTGAAATACTTCTCTTTATTCTAACTGTAGAGTGATGAGTATATGATTTATATGTGTATGATCAATTTATCATAACTGATAGGACTCTGATGAGTATTGTTTAGATGCTTTAAATATGTGCATTCCCAATCTCTTTCCTCTGAACAACAAAGGAAGCCTAGCTATCTGTTCTCCTCTGTAGCCACGAGTGCTTTTCGAAGCATTGTTCCATTAATTCATTTAAGAATTTAAAATACCTGAAGAAAAAGCTTAGTTTCAGAAGATGGCCACTTTACAGTTGGGCTACATGATTTTGTAGTTCCTTTCCAACCTTGTGATTCAATGTTTCTGTGATTCTGTGACTCTTCTCTCTACCAATGAAAGGAGTTGGACCACTCTGGAGAGTACTCAGGATGGTGCAAAAATGCCATGCATATTCAGTCCTACTTACCTAGGGACACTTTGTAATCAGATTTCCAGTGTATGTAAGTATCATCTCAAATTAGGACGTGTGGACCCAAACACATGTTAAATAGTTCACTGACATTTGTGACAAATCATATGTACAAATACAGCCAATGTCAGAGCTGAGCACATTAACTTTGGGATATATTTTCCTTGAGATGCTGAAATGTTCTCTCCAGTTCATAAGGTCTTTGAAGCTACAGCTTCCAGTATTAGCTGAATAAAAGCAATAATATAGCAACAAACAGTGGCATAACAGCAGTGCCAAATGCATATTAATTTCACGATTTGTGCTAAATGCAAAGCTTTTGTGAGGTACTTTGGATGCACATAACAACAGTTATTTCAGTTAAATTTATACCTCACTGTGAGACAAAAATATTTGGATTTATATGAAATATGTGGAATAAGTTTGCATGTTCCTCTGTAAAATTACTGAGGATATATACAAATATATGAGAAACATGTAATATGTATATGAGATATCTGTAATATATATGTGTATATCTACACATGTGTCTGTCATATGTAATATAAGTAATTTATGCAATACGTATGTAATATCATATGTAATATATGTGTAAATGTGTATGTATATGTATATGTTTATCTTCACATATATGTATATGCATGCGTATATATATTAATATGTATATAAATGTATGTATGCATGTACACACATTATACATATATATGCATATACATATGTATAGTAATCTCCAATATATTAAATATATCCCAGAATATTAAGGCATGAACAAATGGTTATGAATGAATCAGTTGATGGAATGTATCAGTGAGAATTCCTCAGAGAACCCAAAGTGTATCTAACCTAGATAATAACTGATTAACTTCTTTGAAAAAAGACAGGGGACTTTATTTATCCAGAACATTCCACCTGGTTGAGAAAACATGCTTGTTCAAGAGCTCATAACATGCAGTTTCATGGTAATTCACTTCATTTGATCTATCTAACCTCAAAATACAGGTGATTCGATCGATGCTTTCTACTCCCTTTTCAGTCCTCCCTAGTTAAGAAACTACTAAAGAACTTATTAAAGAATATCTATTAAAGAAGTGGAGAGCCCTTTTTCATAAACTCTTCCTCCTCATTCTCCTCTAGCAGATTTAAGTTCATATCATTTCAAATATTACAGAAGATTCAGAAGTTGTCTTAACCATCCTGATGTGATTTCCTCATGGAGGTTACGATTTTTAAGGCTCTCTCTTTTTCTTTTTTTTTTTTTTCTTTCGGTCACATAGCTCATCTTTTATTAAATATAGTAGGGATTAAACATGATCAACTAAAAGCAAAACTGAAACTGCTCTGAATAGTTTATGATTAATAAACTTCCTCTGAGTAAACAGCTCACCCAGTTGCATATCGGAAAATGTCAGATGGGAGCCATCTGTGGCATTACTGAAATTAGGTAATAGCAGAATTAATATTGATCACCAGAAGGAGCTAATAAAGCTGGATCTTACAATCCTGAGACAAATAAGCACCTAATGTTCCTGATACCTTATGCTTTATTCACCAAATACACAACCAGTAATTTGTCATCTCTGCAGGCATTTTTATCATTCCATCAAGTTTCAAGTGAAAATCCTTCTCATTTGAAGTATTTGAAGAAATTGAGATACAGTTTCTGCTCATACCAGCAAAATGACTGATAAGTAACAAGCTACTTCATTGAATTAGTTTCTTTCAGACCTAGAAATAATTGCAGGCTTCAGTTATCAGCTATGTAGTGTTGGAGAAGATCCATCCTGCCTACTAATAACATTGAAAGTGTAAAATTTAATTTCAAAAAATAAGGCAATACCTAGAGCTGAATAATAAAGCATACTATATATGTACAAGGAAAGAAGAGGGAAAATTAGGTAGTAAGACATGCCCTCAGGATCTGACATTAAAATTTTTCATGTATAAAAAAAACAAGTATTTAAATATATTTTTTTATTATTATTATTATTATTATTATTTTTAAATTAAAGATATTCTCTGCCATAGTCAAATTGTGCATGTTATCTATCCATATTATAATGTTCTATAAAGTTTATAAACTTAATGTATACCAGGATTAAGCTTCATTATTTTTCTTTCTCATCTTTCTGTCATATTCTGTAAATACCAGTCATGATTTAACTAGATTACTACTATATAGTCATCTCTTCTGGAAGAGATTTCATATGCAGAAAAAAAAAAAAATCAGAAAACAAACGAAAAGAAGCCTCAACAATAGTAATAAAATAGTAATAATCTTAGAAGATGAGAATAAAATATGGTTCAAAGCAGAGAAATCAGAGGAAAAAAAATAATTTATGTGATATTAGATCAAAAAGAGATGAATTATTTAAAAATAAAGTGTTCCTAAAGTGGTTGTCCTCTGTAACTTTTGCCTACCCATTTGACTGACAAGGGCCCTATATTGTTTCATAAAAAAATATTTTGTCCCTCAGCTTCACCAAGTTATTTTTTGTTACATTCTTAATAATTCACACTGGATATGTTCTTCCTCTGCCCCTCCAGATGTACAAGTTTTCATCTCCATTTATGTCTTCCGTCCCCAGCCAATATTATGTCTCAGTTGGATTCATGTACAGTGAAAAAAAATGAAAAGTTTCTCAGCACTTTTCTCCTTTCTTGTAGATGACCAATAGAATAATAGAGGCAAATTTGGAAACAGTATTTCTGGACAGCTTTTAGATGTTACAGAAAGAGAGTGTTCCAAAGACCAAGAAAGTCAATTAACAGATTTGTTGACTTCAATAGGCTTTGGAGAAACATACAATGAAAGTAGGTTTATCTCACTGTCTGGTGGAGAACCTCAAATCAATCAATATTGCAGCTGCTCGAGAGCAGAAAACTATCTGTAAATAAATGATCCACTGATTATTTATGATAGTACCCCTAAGCCATTTAACTTCTCAATTGACAAGCTCAAGAACTGATTAAAAATCAGTAAATTTTACTGGTGAATAATTTGAAAATAAATGTGTTCTAGAAGGTTGATTTCATAGCCCTTATAAAATATCCTTCTTGATTTTATTATTTATTTGTTTGTTTGTTTGTTTATTTATTCTTTCGGGTAGTACCTTTATCTAGCTTTTCTTATTATATCACCATAATGTTTTACGGGCATTAATAATTTTCTGCTCATGGTGTCCCTGAGGGCAACATCTATGTGAGCAAAGTTGATTGAGACAAGGAATTTCTAGACAAAAGCTGGAGGGAAGTACTGTAGGCAATCATATTCAAAGGAGATGTCCAGAGCAGAAATAACCTGCCTCAGAAAGAACTGACCACAGAGCAGTAGGATTCACTTCAGTTCAGGACTATGGATTATATATCTTCAGTATCTCCTTCCTGTGTTCTGATAGATAGAGGCTTTTTTGTTTGTTTGGTTGGTTGGTTGGTTTTTGTTGTTGTTTTGTTTTTTTTTTTTTTGTTTGTTTGTTTGTTTGTTTGTTTTATCATTTCACACATATATTTTAGGAATAATTTTAAAAATAAAATGTTAGGCTGCAGATTTTTATGCTATCTTGCTGAAAGCTAGAACTGATGAAGTAGTTCATGAGGAGTTCATTCCTCTATTGATACAGCTCAGGATACTTTTTGTCTTCTGGGCTGTAAGCACCCACTGTTGGCTCATGTAAAACTTCATTCATCTGAACCCTCCAGTCTTTCTGCGCAGTACTGCTCTCAAGAAGTTTATCTGTAGACATATCTGTGATTGCTCAGACCCAGGTGTTACATGTTAACTAACAATATTCAAGTGGGTCCACTTTTCAAACCTGTCCATATCCTTCTAGATAGCATTCCATCCTTCTGTCACATCAGTTATACCACTCAATTCGGCACCATCTGCAAGCTTGTTCAGGGTACACTCAATATCACTGTCTATGTAACTGATGAAGTCATTAAGGAGCATCACAACATGGATCCCTGTCACTATTCATGACAAGTCCCAACCTGGACAGAGATTCATTGACTACAGTTATCTGGCTGTTAGTATCCAAACAATTATTTAACCACCATATAGACCACACTTCAAATCCATAAATCTCCATAAGGATAAGGATAGGGCATGAGACTGTATTAAAGATCTTGCAGAAGACCATAAATTACTCTATTTTTTGTCCACCAATGGTGTCACTTCATTACGGAAGGCCACCACACTGCTCAGGAATGATCAGCCAGGCTTGCTGCCTTGCATCACGTGCTTGTCTTGTATGTGCCTCAGTATAGCTTCTTTGACCTTCCTAGATAGAGACATGAAGCTCACTGGTCTCTAGCTGCACAGGCCTTTGTTTCTCCTTTTCTCAAAAATGGAAGTGATTTTTTTTTTTTTTTTTTTTTTTTTTTTCAGTCACCAGGGCAGACATTACTTTTCAAATATGATAGAGATTGTCTTGGCAACCACATTTGACTGTTCATCAGAGATCCTGGTATGCATGTCATCCAGCCCTTTAGACTTGCACATATTCAGTGTTACCAGGTGATCTCAGGCCTCTTCTGGAATTGTGGAAGAGATTTTGCTCCACTAACATCTGTCTGAATGGTTTGGACTTGACAGACATGAAAAGCCTGACTGCCAGTGAAACTCCTGTTGAATATCTCAGCTTTATCCATGTCTGTTGTTGCACTCTACTAAGGAATATTTATTCTGCATTAACAACATGTATTCTGAACTAACAACATCAAAAAACCATAAATAATAACATTAACAATAGTGAATAAATAGTTAAAAATTTGAGATGCTCTATAAAAATTAGAAACAGTTATTTAAAAGAAGAACTCTTAAAACTTCCTGGCTTATGTATTTATGTAGGCTTTATGTAACATGGCCTATTCAATCATGTTCTGGCACACTCTAAGTCTGATTACTCTGAGGCTTACCAATAATGTCATAATTTATGTAATACATTAAGTGTTTCTTTTGAAGTATTTTCCGCAGTACACTTCAAAATTCCTTTTCTGAGATGGTTTAACTGTGTTTTAATAAAATGTTGATCTCAAAACTCTGTTAATGAATATCAAGATCATTTACTTATATAATATATAATAATATATAATATGTGTGTGTGTGTGTGTGCGTGCATGCATGTGTAATGACAGCTAATTTCAGGTAAAGTTTATCATTTGTTACAGGGCTTTGGAGTGTGTCCAGATGCTACAAACTAATGTTTTCAAAGTGCCCGGAAGAACCCTGAAGAATTTACCAAAATAAATAATTAAGGATCCTAATTCAGGAGTTGGTTTTAACCTGCTTCTTTCTCCCCAACAGGATTGGAGGCAATTATACTGCTAGAAGCCGGTTCTATCTTTTACGACAATATTTTTCCCACAAGGATAGGGTGTCCATAATGATCTCTGATAAGGCAAAGGGGAAATACTGGTGGTAGGCAGACAGTTGGACTAGATGATCTTGGATGTCTTTTCCAACCTTGCTGATTCTGTGATTCCCTGATTTGAAATTACATGGAACTGACACAAAGCACAAAGATGGTTTGGTTTTCTGCTTCTTTATTTCTTCTCTTCCACTATTACCCATTGACTATTTGGGTCTACTACTGCATCTAACTGGATGAAATCATGCACAAAATATTTAATGGTTAACAGAACTTAAATAATTATATGCAGTGCATTAGCTTACTTCTGAAAGACTCAGTGATTTTTAACACGGTGCAGAACTCTTCAGCGTATAACCTCAGTGAATAGGTTAGCCTTATTTCCATTATCAGCAAATGTATTCCAGAAGACTATTGCATAATATTCACTTTCATATTATTTCAACTCATAAAACAACAACAACAACAAACTAAAATTGAACTTCCAAGAGAAATTTTAGTGTTATTTCTTTTCTTATCCTCATTTTCTTTGAAAAAAAAAAAAAGCAGTATTTATCATGTTTATCCCAGTTATCTCATAAGAAAATTTGTCTTTCTGAGGCCTCTTTTGTTAGAACACCATTCTTAAATATTGCATTTTCTTTAAATACATTTCTGTTGAAGATACTTTCCTTAAGTATTTTAAAGAAAAATTCATCTGTACACTATATCTTCTTATCATCTTTTTCATATTTTGAATGAAAGCAAAAGAATACATCAGTGATAGTACAGAAAGCATATAAATATAGAAATATAAATACTTGTGTTTAATATGCTTGCTGTAGAAACAGTTTAGCAAGAAATTTTCCCATTGAGCACGTATAATAGTAGATATGCATTCAGCAATTACATTACAATCCATGATGTTTTTATTGAAACTCACTAGGAAACAAAGTGAAATTCTAGGAAATTGGGCTTTCCAAGGTCAAAATATATCTTTAGGAATATTTCTGATTTTGAAAAGAAGGTTTGACGAACTAGGCCACATTAATCTATGTAGGATTCCATGTCTAAAAATAGCATTGTGATATACATAAATACACCTGTTTCATATTACACCTTGTGTTCCTAAGTCCAAATATATTTCTGTCTATTACTATGAAGCCCAATATCTGATCCTGTTATCTGTGACTCCACCACTGGTGCAGAAACCTCCAAAGAAACAATTACAATTTATTCTTAGAAAGACTTTCTTTGCTGCAAGCTAAAGACAGATATCCTTGTTCTAACATTAAACTGATGCCTTTCTAGTTATTTTGGGATTGCATCTTTATGTATCTATCTGGCTATCAAATTTTTGGCTGGAATAAAGTAAATTTTTCTCATAGAGGCTAGTATGATGCTGGGATTTGGATTTTAATGAAACGATGATAACACACCAACATTTTAGTTTAGTTGCAGAACAGTTCTTACAAAGAGGCTTTTCTACTTCTTGTGCCTCTCTGACAACAGTGATTAGGGAAGGGGCACAGCCAGGACAGCTGACCTAGACCAGCCAAGTGATATTATATACTATAAGGAATCATGTTCAACAATAAAAGCTGGGGGAAAGAAGGAAAAATGGGATGTTCAGAATGATGGTATTTGTCTTTGTAAGAAACTGTTGTGTGTGAGCCTTGCTTTCCTGGATGCTATCTGTATGCTGATGAGAAGCAGTAAATGAATTGCCTGACATGTATTTTAAAGTCCAGTGCTTCTTACTGGCTGCTTTTGCTTCTTCTGTTTGCTCTGCTCCTTATCGTCTTGCTTTGCTGTGCCTGGCAACATTTTGATAACAGCCATGGCCATGACCAGCCAACATCAGCTGGCACACAGCCAGGGCATTGCTGCTGTCCCTCTGTCACTGTGTTCCATATTCCAGAAAGCACTGGACTCTAAAATCTAGTAAGGCAAATAACCCCATGAGAAGCACAGGAGTCTGCCAATTAGCGGATAAACAGCTATAACATATATACCTTTTGCTGAGCAGTCTCCACCCTCTAATCAAATCCGACATCATCTCAACCCTCTGAGCCCTGTGATAGTCACCAAAAGGGGCAGCTGTGGTTTAACCCTTGCAGAAAGCTCAGCATCACTTCCCCCCGTACATAAAGGAGAGAGAATCAGGAAGGTAAAAATCTGAGAACTCAGGGTTCAAGTGAAGAGTATTTGCTAGATAAAGCAAAAGCTACATGCAGAAATGAAACAAAACAAGGAATGCATTATTTCCCATCATCAGGCAAATGTTTCACTAACTTCCAGGAAAGAAGGGTTCATCATGATTTCTTGGGAAGGCAAACATCATCTCTTTGAATATCTCCTCCATTTCTCTTTCTAGGAAAGCAGGATTCATCATGATTTCTTGGGAAGGCATTACTTTGAATAGCTCCTCCACTCCTCTTTCCAGGAAAGTAGGATTCATCACGATTTCTTGGGAAGGCAAACATCATTACTTTGAATACGTCCTCCATTCCTCTTCATTCTCCTAGCTATTACTGCTGAGCCTGACATGAGTTGGTATAGAATATCTCTCTGGTCAGTTTGACTTTCTGTCTTGTCTGTGTCCCCTCCCAACATTTTGTGCACCCTTGGTTCCTTGCTGTTAGGGCAACACAACAAACAGAAAAAAAAACAAAAAACAAAAACAAAAAAAAACCCACCACCAACAAAAAAAAATTTGGCTTTGTTAAGCGCTTCTCTGCAATAACCAGAACATCCTGTTAGCACTATTTTTTCATTAAAAAAAAAATCCAAAACACAACATCATACAAATATCTATGAAGAAAATTAATTCAATTTCAAACAAAGCAAGAACTTTTGACTCACATTTGAACATTTCTGAAAGTGCACAGAATGTTACTAACTTGGATTTCTTCCCAACCATCCTTACTCAGGAAGGCCTGGTGTTATCTGCGAGAACCTGAAGTATCGAAAATAAGGCAAGGGAGAAATTGTGCTCCTGTCAGCGAAATTCATTCTGTTATTTACCCTAAACCCAATTCAAGTAAAGCTGTTCTGGCTCTCACTCACTGGTTGAGCATCTCAGGGTCACAATGTGCCCATCACTGTTGCTATGATAAATTTCCATGTAAGGCCCATTACCAACCTGTTGTTTTTTGGTACACTTTCCAATGGAGATAGGAGAGCAATGTTTCCAAGAGTGAGCACATTTGTTCTGTCCCATGCTAGGCTCTCCCCACCCTGCATGCTTACCTTATCTTGTACTTGTCTCAATTCTACCCAAGTCAGAACGCCCCAAATCTTAACTTTTTACTCTATTCAGCAACTTTCTTAGTAGAAGAAAACCAGCCTATATAACTGTTTCACAAGAGGATTATGAGTTCAGTAAATGCCTACGCTGCATACAGAATACACTAGAAACTTCTACCGCAAAAACACAACCTACCTCTCACAGATGGCACTGCCTAGGTTATCCCAGGTCAGACAAGATATCTAAGTAATGGCTACTAAATAAAGTCTTTAACATTTACACTCCTGAATTGTCTTATGTTTTCTGTAATGGACATTAACTTGTATACCAGAGAACAGCAGCAAGAGGACTGGTCCTGTTTCACTGTTGTTCTGGGTGCTCTAACTATTTAACTATGGGAGGTAAGGCTTCAGCTTTTTAATCCTGTGGAAGTCTGATGAAAGAAGCTTAGCTACTTCTCTCAGCTATTGCTAACAGTGTTTTTATTCAATTCTTCCCTCTTGCAATACTTTTTGAAATAACCTTGCAATACTTTTTGAAATAAACGGTTTTAGCTGTAAGGCTGATATCTGACCTCTTCAAAATTATTTAAGATGTATCAGGGTTTACTCGTTCATTTCTTGACTTTTAGCTGCAGATAGGAAGATGACCTACATAACTGTACTTTCTTTTTTTTTTCCCCTATTTCCATCTTTTTGTAATTTTATTGCCACATGATAAAAAGACTATAAAGCCTTCTAAAACAAAACACTTAAGTCTAGCATCATCCAGTGTAACTTTATTAATTCCACTTAACATTCAAAAATTGTGTGGATGAGTCTACCCACCTTAAGTTGCCAACAAGATCTCTGACACATAGATTTCAATTAGATTCTGAAATGAGATGAACCCAGGACCATGAGCCACTTTCGAACAAGTATTTGCTAATAACGGGATAATTGGCTTTGGATACATGAATAAATGCAGCAGTGAAAAATGGAATGATACAGGCTCCACCTCAGAACAGCCAAGAAATAAGAGATTTCCACTTCAGAAAGATGATTAAAGAAAATTCTTTTTAATAACAAATGAATCACTGTAGTTCCACAGAGGTTACTGAATAGGATTCCAGCACTGGATGAATTTAAGAGGCTTAGTGAGTTCCCTTGTTAAAGAAGAAAGGTAGACAAGATAACGTTTTGTAAGCTGTCAGCCTTTTGATTCATTGTTAGATTATATTTCAATTCCTGAATTTTCCCTCTGGGATGAAAAGTTCTCTACCAAGGGTGAGGTATCTTGGCTTTTGAATGAACCGTCAGTGTTTGGTCCTGTGAATTCTTCACGGGCTGAAGAAACTTTTATATTCAGATATTATGAGCTCACCTAACAGTTTTAAAGCAGATGAGAACAATATTAATATCCCTTTGAAAGAAATTCAGGGATATTTCCTGAAAAAAGAAAAAGAAAAAACTAAGAAAGAAAGA
>JAPSGF010000003.1:34190182-34218524 GCA_035772895.1 Perdix hodgsoniae
GAAAGAAAGAAAGAAAGAAAGAAAGAAAGAAAGAAAGAAAGAAAGAAAGAGAAAAGAAAGAAGGAAAGAAAGAAAGAAAGAAAAATAAAAGAAAGTAGGAAAAAAAAGAAAAAAAAAAGAAAAAAGAAAGAAAGAAATTAAATCACCGCTCAATACTGTGGAAACTAGGTTCCATTTCCATCCTTCTCCTTATCTGCATCTGACCTTGAGTGCCTTTTATACCTGACAGGTAATGAAAATATTTCATCCCTCTGAACTCTCATTTCTCATGATTGGAGTGGGGGAAGTATAACAGACATGAACGTTTAATCAATAGCCTTGTATGAGCAGAACAGTAAAATGCAGACTAAATAATGAGGAAATACAATTTCTACTCCTCTTGCATTACTAATTAGAGCTTTGCATGTAACACAAATTACTCCGGTCCTGTGATATTACTTGAGATGTTTAAATGTTCTACAAAAGTATTGATCTTGCTTTGAATGTCAAATCTTGTACTTGTCAGTTTTTCCATGAAAAAAACAGATTACATGTGGAATCCTAATTAAATCTAATTTCTGAAATGAGAATCAGACAAACAGCAGGACAAGTGTACAGTTATTGGACTGCAGTTATTGACCTCTATATGGATAAAAAGACCACAATTTGGAGTAATACTGAATAGCATATGATTTACTTTGGAAGCTTTTATGAAGATTAATGTTTATCTTCTCAACAATGTTTATTTTCTAATTATATAACTTGCCATCTTGAAAAAGATTGGTTAAATAGTTGAAGTGGAACATGATTTCTTTCATTTTATATTTTATGTTAAACAGGTCTGGTGACTAAGTAGGATGAGGTACTAACCTTCTGAAAAAATCAATTGTTTCCTCATCTCCTCTGATTAAGAAAAACACACACATACAAGAAAAACTCCACAGAAATCTGATAGAATTAATCAGCAGTGAATGCATACTTCACTCTAAACTAAGCCTTCAGCATGCGTATGTGATCTCTGCAGAAGATAGGCTATGGCAAGGAGAGTCTAGAGACTGGATCTAAATAAGGAAAAAAAATATTACTGTAAAGGGCTGAGGGAAAGACCTCAGCTGCTTGCTACAATCAGTTAAAATCTGAATCTTAACATTTATTTCTCACAGTAGAGCTAGAGGATTTTGACCTCTATAAGCCTGTGGCTTTGGAGACCCTCTGAAACTATAACGATTTAGGTATTAGGAAACTCCATCTCAGATTCATAAGTATGAGATACATAATTCTATTTTTTTTTTCCCTTTCTTTTTCTTCATTATTTAAAGATGTAAGATTCAAATTTAGGTTACTGCCAACTCATTATCTTTCTTTTCTTTATGTGATCTACTTATCTCCCCTGCAAACATACACCAGAACTCCTATTATACTTTCAGTGGTCTTAATAATATTATGATTCAAGCAAAGAAAGTGAAGGCTTTACAAAGACATGGTTAGTGTTTTGGTAAATTTCTTCCAACAAAAAAAAAATGGAAAAGAAATATAAATAATCCAATAGTCAGGAAAACTATTAAATGACCATAAGTTCTTCAAAGCTAGTACATTTCTCAACAGTTGACATGAAGTTTCCAAATGTTGGAAACAGCCCCATAGTTGATGTCCCTATACGTAAAAAGCTAACTGTGAGATCCTCTCATTACTTGTATACTTCTGTCTCTGAATCATGATTTGTTTTCACACACATATATACATAAAGACAAAGAAATATAAACATATGAAATGAAAAAGACTATATTTAATATATGTGCCCATAAGGAATCCAATCCCTCCCCCATTATGCCCCTCCTCCCCCCTAAATAAAGCCTCTCAGTAAGGCACTTCAAGCATTCAGCCAAATATTTCTTCTTGTGAGTTAATTAGACTCACCATGGTTCTTGTTACTTTAATAACTCTGAACCACCACTATCCTGTACTGGTCATTACAACCATCACCAACCATCACAATATAAGATGTAATGGATTGTAAAAATGTCAGCTTGAAAAGAGTAAGATATTTCTGGGGGAAAAAAAAAAAAAAAAAAAAAAAAAAAGAGAGAGAGAGAGAGAGAGAGAAACAACTTCTGTGATGCTTAACAGAAATCATTTTCAAAATAAGAAATGTGGAACTTCATTTTCAAGATAGGTAATGGGCCTCACAACTATGTTAGTAATGCAAAAAGAAATACCCATCTGTAAGAAGGAATTATGTTTCAACTTGCATTTGTGGGGTTGCAGAATTATTTAACAATAAGCTCAGCATTCACTGTAAAACACAAGTGTTCCTCAGACAGGTTGTATTTTGGTTGGTTGGTTAGTTTTTAAAGTCAGTTCCTTTCTATATTTTTTCCTTCAACAGCTTTTTTCTGCAACTGGTCTCATAATTTAGTGTTAACATTTCACAATGAAGCTCATAGAATAACAAGCCAGACTAGAAAACGAAAAAAATAAAGCAAAACAAAACAAAAAACAGACCATCTGTCCCAGATCCCTCTTATTTCTGTAAATCTCTTTCTCCGCTGTCAGCCTGAATCACAGACTGTTGTAGAGCTCAAAGAGACGGCAGTGAACATCGTGCCCATGGAGAATAGTATCAGACGTAAAAAATCAGGAAAGTATAGGGGATGCTACAGCAACCTCAAGTAGTCAGCTAAATGCTCCATCTATCGTATTGTTCCCACTTTTATCTTGGAGCGTATCCCAAAGAAAAACTTGTAAATTGAGAAAGAATTATTCTCTGTTTGTGAATAACCTATTGTTCTGACCTTTTTGCTTTGAAGTCAGTACTTGCTCCAGGGTGATTCAGTGGTATGCTTTGGCTTTGATGTACAATTTTAAAAGCACCATTACAGGCATTTACTGGAAGGGAATACCTTGTTGCCATGGCTACTACCGCATCACTTGAAATTGTGATATCGCTGGATTTCATCACCATGACACTAATTTTCTCCAGTACAGCAATGGAGGAACTAGATCAAACTACTAGTTGCAATAGTGTTGCATTTTCATCTTTTCACTTCTAAAAGTTTGTATGGGTGAAACGTATGCCTGTAGGGGTAAAGCTGTAAACCAAAAAAAGGTCATGCCAACTAAGTTTATAGGGAGATAAAAGCCAACTAAGTTTATAGGGAGATAAAAACAAACATCAGTTTTCTTGGTTTTGTATCTTCCTAGAAAAGATGAATTGCAGAATCCTGTAGGAAATCAGCTGTCAGTTTTATCATATATCCTCTGCCATGAGACAATGTCAGTCAAATTAATTGCTGTTGCTCATGATTTCTTGGACCTAACCCACTGCTCATTTTCTCAGCACCTCAATGCAATATGGTGAGATGTGGAGAAAGGAAAGTTTCTAAGAGTCATGTGGGGTATTTCTTTGTTTTAGACTGAGCATGGCACAAAGGACCCATACCAGAGAGGTAAATCTGTAAAAAAATTATGTCCCAAGAGGTGGAACTATGAAAAAGCTGCCACTGTGTTTGAAAATAGCCTCTGATTCCAGTTTGTCATGACCTAATCCAATTCATTTCTTGCTATAACTGTCACATAAGCAGTTTCTGAGACAGCTTTTACGTTCTGGGTATGGTAAGAAAAATGTACGGAGAAAAGTACAAAGAACTAGTGTGAGACAGTTTTACAGCTGTCTTCATACCTCATTAGACTGCAAGTTAAACTGTTAGAAGGAATTTGTTTCTGCAGCATTTCTGCAGAGAGAATTAGGAAAAAAAACCTAAATCCTTATTTCATTCAGGATGATTAAAAAGGTCTCTCAGTCATGCTCAATCAGCATATCAGAGGCGTTCCAGATGAAATCTCTCATATGTTATTGATCTAGCATCTAAGTAAGAGCCACCCTGGCTAAAGTGAACAGGATGGAGGAGGATTCAAGAATCTTCCAGATGTTTACAAAGGAGATATCTGCATCTGAATCCAACTCATCATCTCACAGACAGAATCCAACATTTGTCTGAAGAAAAATCTTCAGACATATCTGGCTTACGCAGCAAAAGCATTGTGATGAAAAAACCAAAACAAACCAAAAACAAAACAAAACAAAACAAAATAAAAAACACTGAAAGAGGGATCTGAACCCCTAGCATAATGTACAATTAAAAGACACATAGGTCAAATTTAAGGAGTTATTTACTAAGGTCATTATGTAGGTTCACTGTGCCCTCAGTGAGATAGAAACAGCATGTTATTAGTGGCCTTAGATCACCCACATTAGGACAGCCTGAAGAGTACTTGAGGACATTTATTTTTGAACAGTGACTACTGAGAGGACTTTTACTAACTACGTAGATGGATGCCTTCTGTACCTTAAACAACTGATTAGATTATATGCCTTGCATTTGTTCAGGCTAAGATAATCAAGATAATCCTATCCTTCATACTTCAATTTCATATAATTTGGGGAGAAAAAAAAAAAAACAAACAAACTTTTTTACCCTCAAATTGATGGGCTTCTGTGAAATAAACAACTTCAAAAAATATAAAATAAACAAAGGAACAGCTCAATCATATTTAGTATCATTACCTGTGAGTAGTCACAGTTATTCCCAATTCACTCCAATTTTGATGGAATATGAGTGGCAAAATCTGAAGTGAAATTCCCATATATTTCCTAATCTTAAATCTTCAGCTACCAGATGTAGGAAAATAAAGATTTTTAGCAACTTATCAGACATAATTATGTATTTAGAAGAATGTGTTGCTACTAGGAAAGTTAAATCCACTGTGTTCTCAATGGCATTTTGTCTGAAGATTTGTACAAATCCATTTTTAATTAGAATAATCTGATTTTTGAAGCTACTATTTCAGTCATTTTTTTATTCTGTTTTTAGTACATATATTCAATGTTTTTTGGTCAGCCAAGAACTGTGAGGTAGCATTTATTTATTTATTTGTTTGTTTGTTTGTTTGTTCATCACTTTTTTCTTCCGGTTTTTGAAGATCGTATAGCTCAAAATGAGTCTAGAAGCAGTTGGAGTGTGTTCCTGGTATACTTCAGATGAGCATTACAATGCTTTATGTGAAGTCATATTTGAATTTTATAATCAAATTACTTATTCATTTATTTATTTTGTAGTGATCTTTACTTGATTGCTTCATGTGCAAGTTAAGTTATTTAAAGTGTAACTTATAAAGCTTTTGAGGTGTTTATACTCTAAAGAGCAATTTTTTTTTTTAATGAGTTATCTCTGAGGCAGACTGACTTTTTTTCTATAGCTTCCAATATTTAGATTTACAAATGAATATTTAACATCTCAAAGAAACTGTGTTCCAAACATATTTATTTACTTCCATTTAAACAACATATTTTCTTTTCTGCAAAAGTAGCAAAACAAACAAACAAAAAAAACTAGTAGGCTTTAGTTTACTTTTAATACACTGTTACCATTTACCACCACACGACCATTAAAAATAGAAATCTAGAAATTTGAATAGATCTTATACAGACATTTACTTGTCCCATATCGAAGTTCCACAAAAGATTTTGATGTGAAATTCGTCTTTGTTGGGAGTTTCAGGTCTTTCCAACTTTATAGAATCATAAAATGACCTGGGTTGAAAAGAACCACAAAGATCACCTAGTTTCAAAACCCTACTATGTGCACGGTCGCCAACCACCAGATCAGACTTCCCAGATTCACATCCAGGGGTGGAGAATCCACAGCCTCCTTGGGGAATCTGTTCCTGTGTGTCACTACCCTCTGAGTGAAAAAATTCCTCCTAATACCTAACCTAAAGCTCTCCTGTCTTAGTTTAAGACCATTCCCCCTTGTCCTATCACTATCCGTACTCATAAATAGCTGTTCCTCCTCCTGTTCATATGCTCACTTCAAGTACTGGAAGATTGCAATGAGGTCTCCCCGGAGTCTTCTCTTCTCCAAGCTAAACAAGCACAGTTCCCTCAACCTTTCCTCATAGGAGAGGTGCATCCACTCTCTGGTCATCTCAGTGGCCCTCCTCTAGTCCTGCTCCAAGAGTTCCACATCCTTTCTGTACTGTGGGCACCAGGCCTGTATGAAGTACTGCAGAGTAGAGTAGAAGGGGACATCACCTCCCTCTCCCTGCTGGCCACCCTTTCTTAATGCAGCCCAGAACTCAGTTCACCTTCCGGGCTGCAAATGCACACTGCTGGCTCATGTACTTCTCATGCACCAGAACCCCCAAGTCCTTCTCCACAGGGCTGCTCTCAGGGAGATCTTCCCACATTTTGTATCAATACCCTGCACTTGGCCTTGTTAAACCTCATCTGGTTCTTGTGGCCTACATCTCCAGCCTGTCCAGGTACCTCTGCCTGGGTTCCTTTCCTCCTAGTTCATCATTTGCACTGCTCAACTTGGTGTCATCTGCAAACTTGCTGAGGGTGCACTTGATGCCATTGTCCATGTCACTGATGAAGATGTTGAACTGATTACAGGCCTGTAAGTCTCACTTCAGTGCTGGATAAAAATGGTTACAATCAACACAGGTTCATGAGGCAAAGGTCCTGTTTTTTTGTAGGTTATCCATCTAGATGACCAAATGAAGTCAGCTGATGTGAACTTTTGAGATTTCAGTAAAGCTTTCAATACTCCTTCTAAAAGTATTCTTCTGAACAAAACATATGTTACTAGAACATAATGCAATTAATGAAATGATTGAGAAATAGCAGACAGGTTGCGCTTAAGATTTATAGTAAATGGGGTTCCATCTTGCTGGTGATCAGTCAGCAGTGGAATTCCCCAGGGCTCAGTTTGTGGGACTGTTTTATTTTATGTTTTCATCAATAATTTGGGTGTAGAACTGGAAGTTGTTTTGAGCAAGTTTACTGACCATAATAAATTAAGAAAAGCTGCTGAGTATTGCTGAATGTCACGGTTTAATGTTTTTTGGTTTTCAGTATTCCACATCATAACATCATGTAGTGCACTGGGAGTTAAAGTGTTAAAGCTCCAATTCCAGGTACCTGTCCCCTGTACATTATGGAAGTCATGGGATCTGACCCTTCCCGGTGGGGAGGTCTCTTTCTGTGTGGCAGTGCTGGAGGGTGCTTTCCTAGCCATTCCAAACTTTTCAGGTTTGACTCGTCTCCGGAACTCTCTCCCCTATCTTATTTGATTTATTAGTCTCAGTTTCAAGTAGGTTGTATCATACTGTGTTATTTTGCGTTCCAATATCATAGTTAGTGAAATAAGTTTTCCTCATAGATCGGGAGGGGGCGGAAGCAGGGGCCTTCTGCCTCCTTGTCAAGGACATAGATTGATCTAGCTAACTCTGTGATGCTGGAGAAGCCTTGTAGAAGATCTAGATAATTCTAGAGAATTTAAAGGTCTGGGCAATCATCAACATGAATTTTAAAAAGAATAAATACCAGATTCTACGCCTGGGAAGGGGCAGTCCTAGTTATATGTACTGACTGATGCTGGAAAGCAGCCCTACTGAAATGGCTTTAGCGTTCTTTGTTGACAGCAAGTTGAACATGAGTCAACATGTTGTGGCCAGGCAGCCAGGAAAGACAACCATAAGCACAGCACTGCCAGATTGTCAGGAGAAGTGGTTGTCCCTCTCTACCTTGAGAGCATACAATGTCCTGTCCCTCTCTACAGCATAGAAGAAATTAAAAACATAAAACTCTTAGAGAGTGTCTAAAGGAGAACAACAAAGATGATGAAGGCTCTAGAAGCAAAGACAAGTTAGGAGTGACTGAGGCCCTCTTTTGCTCAGCCTTCAACCCCTTTTTTTTCAGAAAAGGAGATTCATAAGAGACCTCACTTCAGCCTATGGCTTCCTCATGAGTCAGGAATACTTATCTCCCTCCTCTGATGATCAGAGAGATAAACCTGAGGAAATGACATGGACCCGACACACAGGAGGTTCATGCTGGATATCAGGAAAAGTTCTTCACCAAGAGAGTTGAGCCCTGGTACAGGCTGCCCTGGGGGAGTAGTCATGGCACTAAGCTTGTGAGAGTTCAAGAAGCATCTAGACAACACTCTCAACTAAATGATCTGATTTTTGGTGTGTTCCTGTGTGAAACCAGAAGTTGGACTCAGTAATCCTTATGGATCCCTTTAAACTTGGATTATCCTATGATTCTATGGTACTTTTATTTAGAAACATGGTGTAAACAAAACAAAACAAAACAAAACAAAACAAAAAACTAACAAAGTAAACATTTCCTTGTTTATCAGTTCTCCTTCCTGAAGTTTTATAGCCCCAAGTTATTGAATTTGTCTTGAAAATACACTCTTGCTTTCTGATAATTACCTATTTTACTATAATTAAGAAAAATCCTCAATCAAGACTATTTAAATTCTTTAGCTTCTCTCTCTGCTGTATTCCGTTCTCTTCAGAATGAAAGGAAACTGGTATTCATTTTCAGAGAATCACTTACAAATACAAAAACATTTGATTTGTATTTTTCTAGCTATGTAATGCTATTAATAATATTAAGGAAACCATGGAAATTAAGCAGGTTTGATATTAGGAAGAATTTCTTCTCAGAAAAAAAAGTGGTTAGGCATTGGAATAGGCTTCCCCAGGAAATAGTGAAGTTGTTGTCTGTGTTGTTTAAGGAAAGGGTAGATGTAGTACTTAGAAACATGATCAGTATTGGTGGCGGGTGGGCAGTTGGACTAGATATCTTAAGGAAGTTTTCCAGTCTTAATGAATCTATGATTTCATGATTTTGTGAAACAAAACAAATCACTCCAGACCACTACAGCACTGTTTGAGGACCACTGGGCTTGTTCCCAAAATGGTTAAGTTGGCTTAAGATCAGGGGTATACTATCCTTTGGGTTACTGAAATTAAACGATTAAGGTTAAAGAAGATCATCTAATATTGAGCTAATATTGATTCCAAACTTGTTCCTTTATTATTTTCTGAAAAATTGATAATGCAGAGTCCTTGAATATCTTCTGTTTTATAGGGGTTGATTGTAAACATTCCATTGCCTTAACGAGTTGCACAGCCTCCTCCCTATCCCTTCCTACAACACTTTAAATAGCTCTAGATATGATTTCATGCACTTAGTATAATGAAAGTGAGTGGTCCTTTTTTCTCTCTCTCTCATGTAACTGGTGATAGGACTAGAGGGAATGGCTTCAAACTGCGCCAGGGGAGATTCAGGCTGGATGTTAGGAAATATTACTTTTGCTCTGGGAAAAATATGCATATAGTTGTAAACATATATATTTATAAACATGTAAAAATCAGGTCCACCAAGAAAAGCAGGTGCAGACAGCTCTCCAGTAAGACAGATTACTGATGTCTAAGTTATACATGTCACCTCTTATTTTTAAGGTAAAAATTGAGGGGAAGTCCTGACACCACCATTTGAATACTTCTTGGTGTATGAAGATGTTTTTGTGGGTAGTCTCCTACTCAAGGAAGATCTTGACCTACAGAACATCCATTCTTTAGGTGAGCTAAGACTTAAATGATATTTTTTTTGTGTGCGTGAGTTTTGTTTATTTGTTTTGTCTTGTTATTCACCATCTTTAGATTAACTTGGATAGTGTCTAATTTTCTCTGTACTTCTATTTATAAACACAAACAATATTCTATGTAAGGAAGTTGGCTTTTCTAACCAACAATTGATAAAAAGATACAAGGCATGGAAAAGAAAGCTCTCAGGAACAGTACTTAAAATATATACTGAGATGCTTTCTTAGTCACATTGAGAACAAGAGTGACAGGATCTTTTCCTGAACAGGGACTGAAAAAGATGAAGAAAGAGTAAATAGAAACAATGTTAAATGTAACCATTTGGCTGTTTTTACAAATGGAAAGAATTACTCTTTCTTTTCTTGCTTTCAGATTTCTTGATAATATCTATCACTATTATGCACTTATTTTTCTTTTAATAACAACAAAGAAAAATGAGATATATTTTACAGAATTGATACATTCTAAAGAAAATGAAAATGAAAAAGAACAAACAAATAAACAAAAAACACAATTAACCTGAGCAGGTCAATCTCCTCTACATCTTATTTAATATATTCACCATTTTCAGCATGAATTTGACCCTTTCATTTTAGCAATCGATTTCAAGGCCAGTGATGAAAAGATACAGATACATTCAGAGAGAGATAAATGAACCCAAGAGAGCCTGAGGATTTGTAAAATACTTTTATCACTGAACCTCCCCTAGTCCTCCAGTGACCAGCCCCTGTAATGAAGGAAATATTTTCTCAAAAACAAATGAGAATCTACCCTAAAATACCAATGGTACATTTGTAGCTGGAAATGAGCAGAATCATAGTTTGTCTTATGTGTTTCCATTTACAGCTTCTTTATTCTGCTTCGCTGTAAACTAAAATCGGGTCTTTGGGATTTTACTTCCATTCTGCTTATGCATTGGATTTTTATTTTCTTTTTAACCTTTTTTTTAATGGATTTTCTTTAACCTTTTGCTTATTGGTGGAGATAAATCATACCTCATCTTCTGTGTAAATGATGATTTGTATAATGCAAACTGAGCAAAATCACGTGGAGAAATAGGAGATGCCAGTCAGCATTATGAATAGGAATTTTCTCAAGAAGGTGACTGTGCTAAGAAAATAATTTTCCATATAGTATGCTTGTCTTGTAACAGAATAAGCATAATCAGAACATGAAATACAGTATCTTTTAAATGGCTTTATGTATGATTTGAGAGAATTAGTCCTATAAAACTCTCTGAGGAAAGAAATAATAAAAGTATTAGAAGTGCATTCCTACAATTGTTTCCTGTAAGATTCACCCAGAGAAAATAATTTTTTATAAATTAATCCAACTTTGTAACTCTTAATACTCTTAAACATAAAGAACAAAACGTAGGAATATATATTATCTTTAAAAAGAGTGTTTGAACTTCTACTAGTCCCAGGCATAAATATATAAATGCCTTCTCAGAGTTGATCAAGTACAGGAAGCAAATGTGATTGCTAACTTTTGTCTTCAGTCTGACCCACAGCTTTCCAGTTCCCTTCTGTTATTATACGGAACTAGGAATGCAAACTTTCAAGATATTCCAGTTGATGCAGTTTGAATTGCAATTAGAATGTTTGTCTTAAGCAAAATTTGTGTCATTCTATGGAATGGAGAATTGCTGAGATGGACTTAAATGCATGAAATGAGCACCTCAGTTAGATTTCCAACCTCCTGTGGTGTGGAGCCTTCTTAACAACCTTGACTAGGCTTTTACAGACATGAGAAGTTTGGAGAAAATGGAACTGCAAATGCTTAAGCATACATGTGTGTGTGCATGTTCATATATTAATTATATATATTTTGGAATCCGATTAGGAGAGCTCTCCCCTATCCTGAGAACTCAGGCTGTTAACAGATGTAAGACTATCTGTAATGACCATACAAAAAATGCTTCCTTAAAAGAAAAAAAATTAAAAAATAAAAAAAAAATTGCTATAGGTTTGGTCTCACTGGGAGTCTTTCTATTGCTATTTATTTATTTTCATTTCTCAGATCCTGTCATAATCACCATAAATTTGAAGGGCAGATGTAGCCATTACTCTTGCACTTTCGCCAGAATGATTTGATCTTTACACCTTACATTGTATGTGACAGTGGTTCAGGACTAGGAAATGCTGAAGCATGAGGTTTTTTTGTTTGTTTGTTTGTTTTGTTTTTAAGATTGAGCATTGCCTAAGTTAATCTTTCTATGATTTGGGGGTTTAGTGGAGGGTGAGGGGGGGAAGGAGAGGGGTGAAGGGAAGTCTAAAATTCATGGTTAAGCCCCTCTTTAAGTGGTCAATATGGTGACCTGCTGGTGACATAAGGGAATCTTGATGGCTTCCCTGATCCTCTATTGACAAGTCATGTTTCCTCTGAAAGGGTAATCCTAGCACCTGCCTATCTTCTATAAAACACTTTGAAATCCTGTTTTAAGCTTTGGACAGACACAGTTATTTACTCAAAAGGATGGTTCCAACTGAGTGATGGGCAGCAGTGGGGGTCCTGCAGTGGTTCCCCAAGGCTCAGGCTGCTTGTCACTACTGCACACAGTGAGCAGAGTGACAGCCCTTAATGAGAACGACTGTAGCAAGCAGCAGCCTAATAAAACTAACCCTATTTACAGCCTGTCCTGAGATGTTGCTCTGAGTTGAAAAGTTCACCTGTGGCAGTTTCCTGGCCTTGTCACCTTTCCTGCCCTTTCCCTTGTGTATGACTGAAAGGCTTGGGTTTTTATTAGATGGAAAATAGAAACAATAAAGGAAAAAAGAATAAAACTAGAGCATAATCTTGAATATGGCAGAAGTCCCATCTCTCTGAGCTTAACAGCAGCACATTTTAGTCTCCCTGTCAGAGAGACAAAGCAGTTCGTATAAACCTAATCAGCAATATTACATATGCTTTGTATGTGGCTGATAATATCTCCTACCCATGGGCATTCAATCCTAACTTAATTAACTTGGCAAGCAGAAGTATTGTGCTGAGGCACAGTCAGTGTCTTGTTATGCTCACAGACCAAAATACCCAGCTGGGTATCAAGACTCTTAAGCTGCCCTCACTTACTTTTGATCTGCTTGACATACAATAAATCCATCCTGCAACCCCACAGAACTTTACTTTACATTACCACTTTCTAAGGATTTGGCAGACTTTTTTTCTGCTTTTTCTGTAAAATTGAAAGCCTTCTCTGCTCCCCAAAAGAACCTGAACAAATTCTCATTTTTCGTTATTTGATTTTATTTTTTAGAACATTTTTTAACAAGAGTGGAAAATAGACACTATAACAAGATGCTGGACTCTATTTTAAGCGTTTGGTTTGCACAATAGCATTCATACAGTACTGGATTCAGATTTCAATTCAGGGATGTAAATAAAAACAATCATCTCTTATATGATTTGTCACTTTAATGTGAACACAAGAGACACTAAGACTGGCAGACTAAATTTTCAATTAAAAGAATGGGTGTCCTGAAAGTGGGTCTTTTTTAGAGGCTTGATTTCCAGCTTCTCTCTTTTCACTTCACTAATTCCCAAATTCTGATCTGCCAAAAAACAAACAAAGAAACAAACAAACAAAAAACTAAAACGTACAGCATTGAAGACTAAACTAATTAAAATAGCAACTTACTACAGACTTCCATACTATGGAAAAATATCAGACTACCAAAATTATTTGCTTAATTACCTTATTTTCAGTAAACCCAAAGTCTTTTTTTTTTTTTTTTTTTTTCTTTTGCATTCCGACGAAAGGACTGTAACTGAAAAATCTTTCAAATGAAAAAATACTTTCTTTAGAATAACGGATTTGAGCAAACAAAATTTGATAGTGGTCAGGTAATATGGTGGACATTTTGAATTAGAAGTGCTGCCAACACATTTAAAGCCAAATTTTGGGCAAGATGAACTTCACATAGAATTTCAACATCGCTCATATAGAGAAGTGTGGTATTTTTACAACAAAATGAAGAATAATAAAACATCACCATTTTTAATTGAAAATTAAAATTATTACCATTTTAAGTTGGATAAGCATTTTTAGATTTGTATGTAAACAAATTCATTGACAGTAAACTTGGTATATAAAAAATAAGATTCAGTGACGTTAATCTTTGTGGCATAAATGTTTTGAACCACTACTATTTACATCTAAAGTCTTGTTCCTAGAGATTTTTGGTACAAAAGACTTTAATGTGCTCCATCACCACATCCTTCTCTCCAAATAGGAGAGGTGTGGATTTGAAGGATGGACTGTTTGATGGACTAAGAATCGGTTGGCTAGACACAAAGGGCTGTGATCAATGGCTTTTTGTCAGGGTGGAGGCCAGTCACAAGCGATGTCCCTCAGGGGTCAGTCTTGGGACCAGTGCTCTTCAACATCTTCATCAATGACATGGACGATGGCATAGAGTGCATCCTCAGCAGGTTTGCAGATGACACCAAGCAGAGTGGTGCAGTCAATACACTGGAAGAAAGGGAAGCCATCCAGTGGTACCTGGACAGGCTGGAGAAGTGGGCCCATGAAAACCTGAGGTGGTTCAATAAGGCCAAGCAAGGTGCTGCACTTGGGTTGGGGGAATCCCAGGTATTGATACAAAATGTGGGAAGATCTCCTTGGGAGCAGCCCTGCAGTGAAGGACTTGGGGGTCCTGGTGCATGAGGACATGAGCCAGCAGTGTGTGCTTGCAGCCCAGAGGGTGAACTGAGATCTGGGCTGCATTAAAAAAGGGGTGGCCAGCAGAGAGAGGGAGGTGATTGTCTCCTTCTACTTGTCTCTTGTGAGGCCCCATCTGCAGTATTACGTACCGGCTCAAGGTCCCCACTACAGGAAGGACGTGTAGCTCTTGGAGCAGGACTAGAGGAAGGCCATTAAGATGATCAGAAGTCTGGAGCACCTCTCCTATGAGGAAAGGTTGAGGGAACTGTGCTTGTTTAGCTTGGAGAAGAGAAGACTCCGGGGAGACCTCATTGCAACCTTCCAGTACTTGAAACAAGCATATGAAGAGGAGGAGGAATGGCTATTTATGAGTGTGGATAGTGATAGGACAAGGGGAAATGGTCTTAAACTAAGACAGGAGAGCTTTAGGTTAGATATTAGGAGGAATTTTTTTCACTCAGAGGGTAGTGACACACAGGAACAGGTTGCCCAAGGATGCTTCCGCCCCTGGAGGCATTCAAGGCCAGGCTGGTTGTGGCTCTGGGAAGCCTGGTCTGGTATTTGGAGATCCTTCCATAGAAGGGGTTTGAATCTAGATGATCACTGTTGTCTTTTTCAACCCAGGCCATTTTATGATTCTATTATTTTCTCTGATCACAAGCAACAGATCTATGAGGGCATCTTTTCTTATTGGCTCCCTCATTATCTGTACCAGAAAACTGTCATCATAGTGTTTTAGAAATTTCCTGGCCATATTTGTGTCAGCTATTATGTGTACTTCACATCAAATGTTTTTAAAGTCGTTTTCAGGATCTCACCACTTCAAAACCACTTTTCTTATTTTAGAAACTGGGAAACTTCAAAAAGATTACAGAATCACAGAATCACAGAATCGTAGGGGTTGGAAGGGACCTCCAGAGATCATCGAGTCCAACCCCCCTGCCAAAGCAGGATCCCTACACTAGGTAATACAGGTAGGCGTCCAGGCGGGTCTTGAATATCTCCAGAGAAGGAGACTCCACAACCTCCCTGGGGATGTTTGTTTCAAAAACTGAAAAACGTAAAACTTTTCTTGTAATAATTGGATAAGATGGATTTCATTTATTTTTCTGTATTTCTGGATTTTTTCTGGATTTCTATGTGAAGTGAATCACTATTCCACTCAAGCAACAAACAAACAAACAAGCAAACAAACAAACAAATAAATAAATAAATAAAAATGATACACAAAAACTTTCATTCATACTTGTTAAATAGCTTGTACTAAGAAACCAAACCAAGCATACAATTAAGCAAATAGTGCTTAATTAGTTCTACTAGGAAAACCAGAGTTTGGTTTCTCAGTGTGCATACTACTTCATCATTTGTATCTATTATGGAACTTACATCTCACTCTGAGACAATTCTTCATCCATTAAATGATGCTAATATCTTTCCCAGCATGCCAGAAATGTACCAGAAACAGAAAAGCTTAAATGCTGCACAGTGTGAGAAGACAGCAAACCCCAACATTTCTGAGGTCATTTAACAAAAATGATGCTACCTCATTCTCAAATAATGTCTGCATATACTTCAGAAATGAAATTATGCCACTGTTAGAATTTGAAATAGTTTTTTCTAATTTGATAGCTGATGTTGTTCTATCCACAGTTTCTCAGATAGATACAGAAAAGGTATCAAAATGTCAAAGATATATATATTTTTTCCTAAAGTGATTTGTGGTTTTGTGTCTTTCAGTATGGCAACTGCTTTTTTCTAATTTTTCATTTTGAAATGGTACCTTCTTGGAAAAACAACATTTATTTGGGTGGAAATCGAGACTGTACAAATTACATCTGACCTCCTGCTCCTAGTGATAGCAAGATAGCTGAATTTTATTCCTTCTCAATCCCACCAGAAAAATAAATAAGTAAATAAATAAATAAAGTATTTGTCATTTTTTACCTCTAGAAAGAACATTTTCTATAACTAGGATAAAGCTATTCATTTGTGAAAAATGACTCTTAGCATGACTGAAAGATAAATTCTCTTGGGAAAAGAAAAAATAAATGAGATAAGTATAACTTTTTTTTGAAGTGTGTTAGAACTTTTCATGTCATGTGTTTCTATTCTTTCATGGCCTGCATATACAAAGCAAAGTCTATATTTCAACAGAGAGCAGGGAGGGACTACTTAACTGTTTTTACTTTCTTTAAGTGCCAGAATTTTCAATTGCCCAGAAACATTTTGTAGTAGGCAGAGTCATAAAGCGAATGACAAAATTACACTTTCAGCTGTAGAAACAGGTCACTCTTGGACTGTGGTTTGAAAAACTTTGCTTAACTAATTGCAGAGGGATAATTTGGAAGTTTATGTCTTTTCCTGTTTTCAACACTGGTCAAAGAAAATGGATTCTTAATAGAAACTATTTCTAAGTGTTGGAGTGGTATATCTAAGCCAGAGATATCAGAATACTTTTGAAAGTATTGTTATATATACTTAATCCTCCCTTAAAATTATTTAAGCCCAACATTTCAACCTGGAGTATTTAGTCACAACCCTAAGCCTATATTCATGTATCTTTGACGGGCAATCTGAATTTCAGAGGACCTTCCAGCACATGACCAGTGGAATGATTTAAAGGCATCTTCAAGACAAACACTACAGTCAAGAATCAGGTGTAGCTACAAGATGAGGTACTGAATGGTGCGCATCAGACTACTGACCCTTTGAAGTATAATCAGATCTCTTCACCTCAGCAACGCTACTGTTAGTAGTAGTTACAGTTTCTGCAGTAAGTCTTGCTGGACCTTTCATGAATTACCAGTCCTATTGTCCTTGCTTGCTGATACTCTCCTGCAGTCTTTTCCTACAGGAGGAAAAGGAGTGGAGGGAAATTCATAGGTTAGAATGGCAGGATCTCATCCTAAAAGCCACAGCATGGAGACATAGCAATCATCAAATCTATTGGTCCATTTAAAACCTAACCTACAGAATGAATAAGTCAAATATGACCACAAGCAACACAGACCTCATTCCATTCTTATCATGTCTAATATCTAATCTGAACTCTTTGCCTGCTTTCTTTTTGTTTTTGTTTTTGTTTTTGTTTTTTTCCTCTCTCTTTTTTTTATAGCTTTCTTCCAACCTTCAGACAAAATTCATTTCCAAATTAGGGTAACAATAGCCTAGTCTTTACCTCATTGGTCACTTTTTTTTTTTTTTTTTCCCCTTTATGTTGGGGAAAAGCTCAGGTTAATGAAATTCAGCTCAAATTGAATTCCCTCATTAGCCCTTTCTATCAGGTTGCCAGATTTTTGTCACAGTGACTGAGAGTCTTCTGTTGTTACTATAGCAATTCTGCCCTTATTTACTAAAAGTAGGCACCAACTTCTTAACTTTGTTCTCTCTGTTACTAAATCAATTACTGATTTAAATACTTGCATTTACAAAGGAAAGAATGGAGATAACAGTTTGACAAATTCCTGAAGACTTTTTGTAAGGAAAAAACAAACAAAAAAAACAAACAAACAAGCAAAACAAACAAACAAACAAACAAAAAAAAAAAGGAGACAAAATTAACATCTTAGTGGTACTATACTTGGGTGCTACAAGATTCTTAGGGAATCTTCTGGAAGATAGGTCTTTTACCTGATATTAGTAACCATCACTGGTGACTAAATACAGTTAAATCCAACTGGCAACCAGTCATGAGTGATGTTCTCCAGGGGCCAGTACTGGGGCCTGTTCTGTTCAGTATCTTTATTGATGACCTGGATGAAGACATTGAATGTACCCTTGGTGAGACTACTGCTGACACCAAACTGGCAAGAAATGTCAATATGCCTTGGGGTAGAAAGGCTCTACACAAGGACCTGGACAGACTGGATCTCTAGGCTAAGTCCAGTTGGACGAAAATCAACAAGACCATGTGCCAGGTCCTGCACTTTGGATACAGCAACTCTATGCAATTCTGCAGGCTTAGGGCACAGTGGTGGGAAGACTATGTGAAAGAAACAGACACGGGGGTGTTAGTTGATGCTAGTCTAAATATGAGCCTGCAATATGTCCAAATAGCCAGGACGGCCAATGGCATGTATACAAAATGGCATTGCTAGCAAGAGCAGAAAGGTGATTGTCCCCCTGAACTCGGCTCTGGTGAAGCCACACCTCTGTACTGTGTTAGGTTTTGGGTCTTTCACTACAAGAAAGACATTGAAGCCCTGAAATATGTCCAGAGAATGCAACAGGCTGGCGATGGGTCTGGAGCACAAATCTTAGAAGGAGGAGCTGTGGGAGCAGTCATTATTCAGTCTGGAGAAGAGGAGGTTCAGTGGAGACCTTATTGCTCACTACAACTAGCTGAAAGGTTGGCCACTTCTCCTATGTAACTTACAGGAGGACTAGAGGGAATGGCCTCAAGCTACAAGGGAGATTCAGATTGGACATCAGGAAAAGCTTCTCCTCCATAAGAGCAGTCAGGTACTGGAATGGGCTGCCCAGGGATATGGTGATATCACTGTCTCTGGAAATGTTCAAGAAGTGTTTAGATTTTGTACTGAGGGATATTGTTTTATTGGGAAATAATGATGATAGGCAAATGGTTGTGAATTGAAGTGAATAATCTTAGATGTTTTTTCCAACCTTGGTCATTCCATGATTTTATAATTCACTGGCTAATAATGGCATGTGAGTAAAGTGATGGTTGTTTGTCTATGTGTTATATATTTAAACTGCAGCCACTCTCTTGTATTGTTTATTGGCATGTATGCTGGCTGCAGTAGCACTCAATTCTGTTTCTCCTGGTATTTACACCATTTGTACAGGTAGAACAGGGGTTGTTTACCCTATTTTACAGGCGATTCTATTTTTGAATGGGTTGCTTTAGTAGATGTGTGTTTGTTTTTGTCTTTTGTTACTCTTTTGTGTAAGCATCCTCCTTTAGCCATTTGTGGGTTTTCTTGTTGTTGCTGTTTTTTGTCTGTTTTTCTTTCTCTGCTTCCTTGAGTGTGTACAAGTTACCAATCATTAAACCTTTATTTCTGCCTGAAAATTTCTGTGTAGCTCATAACACCTTACTTAGTGATACAGCTTAATATTAAATCCAGCTATATAAGAAAATGAAGTCTAATTCTTTCACTCATCAGCTAAGCAGCTAGATAAGAGCCTAGCAGTCACCAAGAAGGAAGGTTTTGAAATAATTTATGCATCCACTTCAGAAATGATACTGAATGCTGAAAAATTTTTGGTGATGTTGAACTATTGGTATTATCTTTTGGTAGAAGAGGAAGAGACATAAAAAAAAATAAACAACTAATAGTGAAGAAGTATGATAAAGAGTAGGGATAAATGGAGGAAGGAGTATAGAAAGCGGAGTAAACAACCTGAAATACTAAAATAAGTACTAAAAGAAAAAAAAAATATATAGTTTGCATAACTGTATTATTCATGTAGAAAATTTCCCAAGAATCTTGAGACAGTAGATTAACAATATCTTTTCAACATATTCAAGTACATAAACTATTTTTCTTCAGGAAAGGAATATATATGTGATGAGTCTGAGAATTGCTGCTACATACTTTCTTCTTCATGAAAGCCACTTACGTCATCCATCATTCAAGACACATCTCTATCCTCTTGATTACTAATCCTGACTGCAATTTTCTTTTGTAGGTGTTTATGTGTGCAAAGTTCAATGGCTCAGATGTCAGTAGTCTTCAAAGTCTGCTTGTAAGTATTCATATTTCTGTTGTGTGCTTGGTGTCTTTCCTTCCTTTGAGCTTTCCCTCCTCCACTATCCCAGAGCAGACTATAGACTATTGAATGTATAGGAGCACTGCATATAAAAAAACAAAACAAACAAAAAAAAACCAACAAAAAACAAAACCAACAGCTATCAACTGTCTACTAACTTACATTATGTAGATCCTCTCAGCCTGTGGTCTGCTGAAAGTGAAAAGTGTTTCTTAGCTGCCAAGAAATTGATCTTCAAAGACTGCTCCTTGCTCTGCAGTAGCTGCTCATCCTGACCTGATCAAACACACACCTCCCTGCTCAGAATGTGCGAAGTTAATCACATGTGGCTGCCTCCTGATTAAAGTGTTTCTAAATTGTCTTTATTCTTTCTTTCTTTCCCTCTTTCTTTCTCTCTCTTTCTCTATCTTCGTTTTTCACTTAATTTCTTCCAACATTCCATTAATTATTGTTGTCTTGTTCTGTCAGTGACAACTTCATTTCCCATGAATATCCCTATGATGCTGCTGAAAATAATGTTATATCCCAGTCCACTGTAGGATTCCAAAGTATGTCATAAAGACATTTTTAATGTTTGAGTGTAAGACTGACTAACCAGTAAAGAACATATGCATTCATTGATCTCTGATATCTTTATTTAGGCCTGTTTTCATTGTGAAACACAAAAATGAATTTACTATTATTCTTGAGAAGTGTAATTTTTCACTTTTCCTCTTCAGGATTCTTTCAGTTCTTGAAGCTAATGATATTTCACACCTCTAACTTCATTAGTTTAGCCAAAAAAAAATGTCCTCACTAAAAATCAACCAAGATCTTCCATGTCTCCCACAACATTTACTTTCCTATGCCCTGAATGAGGCAACACCCTTATGTCACCCAAAATACAAATTTTAGGTTTTTTAAATCTCAGTTATCTTAATGTTTTCATTCATGTGAGTTCTATACAAGCTTATTAATTTACACAAAGGATAAAAAAAGAAAAAGAAAAAGATAAGAATAAAAGATAAGAGCATATGTACCTATCCTTCTTAAAAAAATAAGAGGACAGAAATAATTTGTTTAATTTATCATCACATTTTTGTGCATGTTTTAGAATGCACCATGAGTTATTTTCCAGAAATAGACAACTAAAGAAGAAAATGGAATATGACTCTGTGATAAACAAAAACATCACAGTAAATAGGGAAATGGGAAATGGAATTACAGGTGCAAATTAATTATTGCTGTGCAACTGCATTTTAACTGCTAACCATTATATTTCTGCATGTTCTGTCAAAGAAATCAGCATTTGGCTTGCAGAACCACTGATGTTTTCAAGGACTTTGCATTCATTAGAATTTAGTATTTTTTTTCTTATTATTGTTATTTTTAAACATCTTTTATTCCATTGAACACATTATGGAGAATATGATTGTATTGAACGCCTGCCAAAGGAAATAAAACACAAGGGGATATTATACATTTCATTAATAACTTCTAATTATTTACTTCAAAATTGATATTTTTTTTTCTTTACATAAAACGTTTCATGAATTTTTGTATGTGAAGATTGTGTGGAAATTTTAAAATCTGAAACATATTTTTGTGATATATAAGAATCTGAAATATAAATAGCAACTATTTTCCCAGACTGGAATTCTAAATATGGGAAAGTTTTATTAGGAGAAATTGAAACAATGCCACTTTGAATAAAGCATAGATCTATAGTCGCACTGTGGTTAGTGATCATACCTTAAACATTATTAGATACTTTAATATGAGGATTAGCAAGGAAATACAGCATAAGCTTGATCTCTAAAGTCATTGAAAAGGCCTAATGTAAAGAATGAGTCATAGCATCTCCAAAGAGTCATGCCTCTATCCTATTTGTCTCCACTGACAAAAATAAATAAATTTAAAAAAAAAAAGAAAAAAGAAAAAAGCCTACAGTGGACAACTCAGATTTAGATGTCTAACCTTTAAATATCTTGAGTGAGATAAGACAAATCCTATACATAGGATTCCTCTGCTGTGAATGGTGATAGATCAACTGTCCCAAAGGAAGCAATCAAGAAAGAAGACATGCTGAGCAAAGGATTGCCTTGCAAGAGCTAGCAAGGAAGATGGATGGATGAGATATGAGGTCCACAGACTTTTCCAATACTGTGTTTGATCAGTTTTCAATCAAGCGTGGGGATTTCATTGGGCTTTCACGTACCTTGGTGAAGGCTGCAGCAAGCCAATGCTTCCCTGCTCTAGAGGATAATTAAGCTGTGGAGAATCATTTTATGAGTAGTAGAAATCTTGGCAAGAGTGAATCTGTTCAGCTCAGACACACAAATTTGTCTGATTTTAAAGTAGATTAAAACAACAACAACAAAAACAGCAAATGCCGCTCTTGCTCACTTAGTGCAGAGATGTTCCTCATTGGAAGAATAGTTCTGTTACTGGCCAGCTTTGTGTGTGTTAACATGAGAAGCAAGGACACTGTGCTGCTGATGAGATCTCTCTTCTGCTGCTGCCATTTTGGTTGCTCTTAGCGACTTTGTAGTTTGGGATTTGGCTTGGTTTGTTGGCAGAAAGTGTCACACTGCAAGACTGACCAAAGCGTTATGACAGATATGTAATCTTCTGAGTAAGAGCACCTATCTCTTTCATGATGTGACTAAAATATCATTCACTACACTTCCTCCACTTCATGGGGCTGTGACAGAGATATTCTGATTAGGGGTGTCAGTGATTGTTAGTTTCATTTTTTATGGGATAACTAATCATTCATTGTGTATGACTGCATTTATGTATATAAAAATATTAAGAAAAGCCTAACATTTTATTCTCCTTCAGCGGTATTTAGTCGTGCAGGTGAAGAGGAGCTAGACCATTCACAGAATGTTATTCTTGCAAGAAAGTAACATTATCAACAACAACAACAAATTGTTAGCATAGGCACAGAAAAGCCATATTCCTCTTTTTCCTGAATCTTTCTGAAAAGCAAATAGCCTCTGGCTCTTCTTCCAGGTTTTCCTTCCTAAAGTGTTTTAATCTCCTGTTCAAACAAAAAATAAATAGAAATAATTAAAGTATCTTGGATGTGTTTTTTATATGCAAGTTTAAGTAATGTTCTTTTTGCTGTCCTTTTAGATATCAGTCACCATCTATGCAAACACTTCTCTCTGATAAACTCTCAGAGACCAACCCTTCTTTGGATTCTTTTGATGACCTTATCTCCTAAGCACTGTACCCTTTAAACTGCTTTGCAGTTTTGCATGCAGTAGCAAGCCTCTTCTAAAATGTCCTGTTAAAGAATATAATAACAATATTTAGAAAAACAAAATAAACAAACAAACAAAACCAACCAACCAAACAAAAACAAGCACACACACAGAGGTTGTCTGGTAAACTGGTATTGCCTTTTGATGCAAAGTATTCATCCAAGATAACCTCTACTAGACTGCTACTGCAAAGGAGTTGCTTTACTTGGTGCACTGCAGGTCTGGTATTCTGGACTGTAATTTAAGGAATACATGGAATTACTGAGCTGAGTTTAAAACCTTTTGTTCTGGTTTAGAAAATTTCTCAAATTATTAAGCATCTCCAAATTTTAAAATCTAACTAGAAGTGTTGCTGCTAATAGTGTCTTTCTGAAAATCTATTAATATTTAAATGGATGATTAGGCCAATTATTGCCAGTAATCAGGGTCAGTTACTCCAGTTCTTATACCTCCTCTGATTTGTCTGCTATTGGCGTCTCTTGAGGAGATTATACAGTAAGAGCCTGGATATCATAAATCAATTTTTATTATTCAGTTATCAGTTATTTATTATTATTATTCTCCCAAGGCTGTTAGTTCTCTCTTCCCATTGCTTCAAAGGCATTTGTTGTTTTTTTTTTTTTTCAAAATAAAAATGGTAGAACAAGTGTCCAGTTTTGTGCATTCCCGAGATACATACTTCAGTGAGACTGAAGAAAAGCTTAAAAATAGGTGTATACTAGCTCAGTCAGTCTTTGAATGTTGATTCAGAGTATTTTATTTTGTTATCAGACTGATGCCATTGGATATTCCTTCCTTTTTTTTTTTTTTTCTCTTCACAGGATTTTACTAGCTGATATAATGGCATTCCAGATAGAGTTACTCTTCTACAATGACAGTATGAGCAAGAGACACTGCAGAAAAAATAATGGAGTTCTTGTCTTCCTCTAAATGTTACAAACCATGTATACTTGCTTTACATCTGCTTTTCTGCAAATGTTTGCATTTTTAAGCTTATTTCAATGTTATCAGCAGATAACAATTTATATAATTATTTATTTGGTTTTCTTGAGAGGAAGGTAATGATTTGTCTTTCTTATCTGACTATATGATCAAGTGACAGTGAGTAACATAAAAGCCCTTAGTGTTTAGGCTGAATTCCTGCTAAGGAAAATGTTTTTCTAGGGAAAACAAGACCTATATAAGAGAATAGGTTTTAGCTGCTTTATGACAACAAAGAATACTGTTGCGATTCTTTTTTTTTTTTTTTTGTCTTTTTAATCATTCTTTATTTATTTCTTTTATTCTGATATCTCATTCTGGTTGCTTATCAGCATCAATAATCTCTGTATTTTGTATGACTTTCATCCTCATTGCTTACAAGAAAATAAAAGCAGCATCTTTGTCCTACCTACAAGAGACAATAAAGCTAGTAAGTAATGCTGATATGGTCATATTATTGCTTACATACTCACCTTCTCCTAACTGACACCAAAGCACAACAGACATTACTGTGGAAAAGATAAAGAAATTGTACTTAATGAAGAAAATATGTGAAATCCAGTGTGGGATTTCCCCAAGTGGGAAAGATTTTTCTCTTAAGGAATCCAAGTGCTGGCAACAAAATACCAGCTGGCCAATATGTAATATCTCGAGAACCAGAAAAATACAGAAAGGAAGAAACAAATGAGGAGACTATCAGAGTTAAATAATAATAATAATAATAATAAAATAATTTTTAAAAAATCACAAAACTTGATTTTCAAAATGAAGCAGAAATACATATAACTCCCTTGCTGTGTCAATATGCACATGTATTTGCAAGGGCTGCTTTATAGTGCCTTCTGTGTTTGTATGTTGACCCATGACGTCAAAGGCAAATGTTGCTTTTATGGCAGAAAAGTTGAATCTTACAAAAAATATTCTGTTATATATAATTTGTCCATGAAGAAAAAATTACACTTTTTGACAATTCACTGATGCTTGATGAACACTTCTGGGCACCAAACAGTGGAAGTGAGGAAAGAGAGGTGATCGGTCATGTGTTCGAACAGTGGCAACAGTCATCTCCACTGATGCATATTTTTATGAACGTGGCATGTGGATTCTTGTTCATGGTTATCAAAAATACATAGCAAATGACTATGTTCAGAAAATAGAGTGTTGTAGCAGAAAATTTGGTCTATCATGTAGTTGTTATTGAGCTCTTTTTATCTGCATGTAGTTTCCAAGGAAATAAGTAGGAAATATAACTTTTGGACTGACCTACTTATTTCAGTTTGAAGTACGGATTTTCAACAGTGTGGTGCTGGTGATGCTGTTTGGTTATGTTTTGTTTTGTGTTTCCGGAAGCTTGTGTTCTCTCTCTCTCTCTTTCTCTTTCTCCCCATTTTTTATTTGTTTGTTTGTTTTTAATTTCAAGTATTTATGCCACTTTTAGCACAGCATGAGCAACCATGTAATCTAGTCCCATGACTTCAATTAACTTTTTCTATCTTTTCCACCTTTGGGACTACTTACATTGAGCTAATACATTTGGTTCCTTGTAGCATCAGGAATTAGAAAATATCTTAAGAGAAATTACTCCTTGAAGGTGCCTCTCTCTCTCATTTGCTGCTGAAGGAGATGAGACTTGCCTGCAAATAAGCCATTTAATTTTGGTCAGTGGTATTAGGGCTACTAAAATCACAACATCTGACTCTGGTGTTGGCCTAATCCAGGTTAGGAAGGTGCTTTTTTTTTTTGTTTTGAAATGCTAATTGTTATTTGGGTAGGAAGCAATAAAGAATTCATTGATCTGAAACAGCAAACTACACAGAAGAATACAAAAAGAACAAGAGACTGGCAAAAGATCTGGAATCAGAAGCCAAATAGGCAGACAAAGGGGATTATTGATGACTAACTGGCAGCAGATTTAAAGACAGCAGGCATGAAACCTACAGAGAAAAATATATTATTTGTGAACTGGATTAAAATGAGACAGACAAGAAATACTTTTCCAACTTCTTTAAAACATTTTCCTATTTCGTTCACAAGAACTAAATAAATAATGCAACTAACACATCTCCAAATGTTGCCTGAAAAAAATAACAACAGCCAGCAAAAGAAATTGAGCTCTTTAACATGAAAGCTGAATTACTTTTTTAACCTGTATTAAGACTTCAGAATCAACTCTTAACTGGAGTTAAGGCTTAACAAGGCTGAAGCTTGAGAAGAAGACATGAGACTTTTTCATGTTTATCATCAAATGATAGTTCTAGAATTTTCTAACGATATTGAAATTGGATTGTTATGATTTAACCCAGCAGGTGGCTCAGCACCACACTGTTTTCTCACCCTCGCCCTTCCCAATGGGATGAAGTACAAAATAAATTAAAAACCAAACCAAAACAAAAAACAACAAACTCATGGGTTGAGATTAAACTGTTTACTCCAATAGGGAAAAAGGGAAGAATCATAACTATGGCAAGTATGTAATTTTATATGTGAACATATGTAACAAGTGATGTGTATGCTATTGCTCATCATCCCCCAGCCAATGTCTGGCCAACCTCCTGAGCAGCAGAAGAGAGCAACATGAACTCCTACCCCCTTCAAAACTCCTTCTACTTGATGTCTTATGGTATGGAATATCCTTTGGGGCAGTTTAAGTTAGCTGTCCTAATACTGTTCCCTACCAGTTCCTTGGGCTCTTTGATGAGAATGGCCTTGGCTCTGTACAACACTGCTTATCAGAAACTATAAACTATATAAACTATATACTATAAACTATAAAACTTATATAAAAGTTTATATAAACTATGTAAACTATAAACGATAAACTATAAACAGTGATGTGTGTCATCACAGAATTGCATTGCTCAGGTTGGAAAAGACCTTCAAGTTCATCAAGTCCAACCACAATCAACATTGTTTTTCTTCCTAGAATCATAACATAGCATCATATCAGACACTCTGATGAAAATTCCACGCCTCAGCTGGAAGACAGAATGAAAAAATCTACAAGGTTTGCAATGCTGTCTGCTACCAGGCATATATGTGGACTGATATTCACAAATCTATGGATCAAACCAGGACAAGGCAGATGTTATCTCACCAATGGTAGTGTTGGTTATTATACCACAAAGCAATATATATAGTATTATAATATTCAATTATTTTTTCTTTGTATATTTTTTTGCTATTGTTTATCTTTTGTCACAGCATGACATCATTGTTATCTTTTGTCACAGCGTGATTTTTCAGGTGAAATTTCCTCTTTTTTTTGTTTTGTTTTGTTTTGTTTGGTTTGGTTTGGTTTGGTTTGTTTTTTTTTCCCTCTTTCATAATCTACAATTTGGATGTATTTTAGAGCTCTTGATGCATCCATAAAGATACACCTACAAATACTGCACTCTGCTGGATCCCATCTGGGCTATTCTAAAAGGCATGATACTAGCATTTGAGGATTTAGTCTAAATATCCTTGGCTAGCTATATTACAATTCTAATCAGTAATGTCAAACAGTCACAGGCTAGATATCCAATCTGTGTCTTTGTTCCTTAGACTTGACTATGAAAGCATGAATCCCCTGGCTATCCATTTATAAATTTGTTGTACGTAGATTTAAGTCCAACTACACTTCTGTCATCCTTTCCACACAATCTCATGAGCAATGAGATCTGGTTTCCAATGTATCTCTATCTCAAGCAATCTGATAGTTATTGTAAGTAGAATTACCTGTCAAAAAAGTTAAATATCTAGAATAAGATTTACCCCAATAAGCTTTATGTACATAGAAGTCTGTTGTGTAGTCTAATTTCTAATTGGTAAACAGATGGAAGTACCTCCTAAAGTGATTTATCACACCTTGCATACCTCTCCATGGATGAGTTTGAGTCACCCTCAGAAGTGCCAGTTCCTTTCAATTTCTTTTAACAACATTGCTGTGGTTGGATATTACCATGACAGCACTTACAGGGAGGCAAAGTTTTCTACAGGAAAATTACCTGCCAGCTGGCAATTGCACTAAAATATAACAAATTGTGGAGCATTTTAGAGCAGTGCGATGCGCTGGACTCCAACTGTAGAATGCTCTAGAGCAGAGTACTCTATAAGGTCATAGGATTTTGTTTGTTTGTTTGCTTGTTTTTTTTTTTCCCTCTTTCTTTTTCCTTTTCCTTTTCTTTTTTTCTTTTCCTTTTTCCTTTCCTCTTTTCTTCTTCTTCTTCTTCTTCTTCTTCTTCTTCTTCTTTTTCTTCTCCTTTTTCTTCTTCTTTTCCTTTTCCTTTTC
>JAPSGF010000003.1:34234168-34259725 GCA_035772895.1 Perdix hodgsoniae
TCCCTTCCCTTCCCTTCCCTTCCCTTCCCTTCCCCCCTCTCTCTCTGGCTCTTCTGACTTTGTCATTCTCCCTGCATGCACTATGGCACTTGTGTGAGTAGCTCAAAGAAAAAAAAAAAAAAAAAGTGTGTGAAGACCTGAAGAAGCAATTCATCATGTCATGTTAGCAGTGGCTACCCATAACACAAGGAAGCCTACATAACCAGGCATTGAAAACTAAGCATAGAGCACAGTGAATTTCCCTTGTGAATATAGATTTGGGGCCATTATCACACAGTTTTGTTGAATACCAATGGGCATATTTTGAGGCTAACACATATGTCACTTTGCCTTTATTTCCATCTGCCAGAAAAAAACAAAGGATTTATGGCTATTTCACACAGCCCACCAAGTGATGCTATGCATAGTATTAAAAAGCTGGTTTTTTGCTAAATTCTGATTGCCTTGTGGGTATGTGTAATTATTTTTTTTATATATGTTATATTGGGTTGTATTAATTTTTATTTTGATGTGCAGTTGTACATTCCTGTTCTACTTATTGGTTTCTTAATGATGTATGGCAATTTTGTGTAAATTTGTTATTTGTTTCAGAAGAAGGCTGCCATCTTCTGTGAATGTTTGGATCTGGGGAGATGTACTTCATTCATAGTTTTTGCAGAGGAGAGTCTTCTCTCATACCTGGCTTACAGCAGGAACACCCACACCTGCAACACGTCTACTCCTGGTGGTTTAAGTTTAAGACCCTGAATTCACAGTCTGCTGAAATATGGGGGAAGATCTGCTAGAAGATGTGACAGATTTGTCTAGATCTGCACGTAACATAGGTTAGAATTAGTTCATGATGTCTGACAGCATTGGAATGAAGCTAAGTGTAGCAGACTGTGTGCTTCCAGAGTCATCTGGGGATATCATTCTTTAAAGGCTGAGTTACAACATAAATTAGTTGCTCCTAGAAGACAGAGAAGATACTATAGCACTCTCATAGAGGGGTATAAATAAGAAAGCTTAGGTCTTGGCTCCATTTCCTTTCCTTGTTCCTTCAGACAGGACTGAGTAGGCTACATTTAAATCAGAAACAAACAAACAAACAAACCAAAAAAAAACATCACAACAACAACAAACAACAACAACAAAGCTGTGACTTAGACAAAGACCTAAAAATCAGGGTTTTGCATTTGCACCTTACTTTAAAACTGCACTTAACACTGTCAAAATGTTCACTCCAGGGTTCTTCGCTGTTTTCACATGTAAATATTGTAAGGTCAAGACAGCACTGTGCCAGTGAGCAGATAGTGTAACAGCTTCTGTTCTGTCTTGTTAACCGTGGGAGCCATCAAGACTAAATTTTGAATGCTTGATCTGTATATTCATGCAGTTTAACGGTTCCTTTTCTTCTTTCTGAACTCAGAGGCCTCTCTATCAGTTGGTCAGAACACATTTATCTGGACTTTACACTGGTTTTCATCTTTTGCATGATATTTTTATTCTGATACTTGGTAAGTTAAAGAGATTGGATTGTGAGACTTTATAAAATAAGATCTGATCTTGTCAGATACTAGAATACTACAATATTAATTATTTGAAAAAAAAAGAAAGAAAGAAAGAAAGAAAGAAAGAAAGAAAGAAAGAAAGAAAGGAAACAATAAGTTAGATCAGACTTTGTTACAGAATGATTATTGGAACACAATCATATGATGTATTCCTCAAGAAATTTCATAACTGTGTTTTGAAAATGAACCTTATATTTTCTGTCACAATGTTAGATCTTGTCTGGGATTGAGTAAGCATGAATAGCACACTAGCAACTGGAGAGCAGTGGGACCAGGTACAGAACTAAAGAGAAATTAAGTTTTTTTCATAGATCTACAAGCCCTTCTTTCCCTATTGAACAGCTGCCAATTTCCAACCACCATGAAGGTTTGTGATGGGCAAATCACAGCCACACACAAGCCATCCAACTGTGGATACTGCTTCACAGAAAGCACCAAATTAAACCAGATTTTCCTAACTTCTGAAAAGATGATTTCTAATGTAGACAGCTCTACTGTTCATGCAGGTTGTGTTGTATTCAGAAACAAAGTATAAGCAGTCAGACATGTGGTAGGAAATGCGGTGCCTATTGTGAATGGACAGTCTTTTCTCAAAGTAGGTTATGTGGAACACAACATTTGGTGTCTCTCTCTCACACATTCTTTCTCTCTCATTTTTATTATTATTATTATTATTCTTTTTTTTTTAACAGAAAGAGGGAAGGAAGTGCCTAAATATATACAGCTTTATGTTAACCTGGAATGAAATTCTAAAAATAAAGGTGTATTTTTAAAATAAAAATTACTACATTACTTTAATATTTCAACACTCCTTTCTGTGGCTTTTGAAACTGTCAGCATGGTGTGAAAACAACTGTGATTCAGCACTGTGATGCAGATTTAACTTTTCTTTACTGCTTTAAGATCAACAGTTTAGAGAAGTTAATGGTCTGTTGTAATTCTATTGTAAACTGTCTTGAATTGCCAGACCTGTGAGATTCACATGTATGGGTTACATTTTCAGTTTCCACCCAATCAGCTGGTCATTTTGGAAAATCAATATGATGCCCACTTAGATCATAAAAACAGAGTTTTAAGATCTTGTTTCTAAATTTATGTTCCAAAGTCCTCCACAGTTAATGTTTTCATGTCCTAGTCCTTATCAATAATTAAGGTTGATTTCATTGAGGCATGAGATATTTTATTGCAGTTAAGAATTTCTTAGCATCAAAGAGAATCCCTCCCCTTTCCAGCTCAATGTCTTAAAAGAATAACTCCCACATATATTTGCAAGCATAATGAGTTTTATGACTCAGTGTATCAAGGATCTGCTACTAGACTGCTGGAATAAGATTGCTCAACAAGATATTTGGGGGATTTTATTATTTTGTATGTATTTTATCATAAATTCACTTCAGTGACAATGACCCAAATTGATAAAAGAAAAAAACCAACAAAAAAAACCAAAACCAAAAACAAAAACAAAAAAACTCCCTTAAACAATATCTTCTACCTTTATGTCATAACTCAACTGTCTTTAAGGGTCCAAAAGTTGATTTGAATGCTAGAAAGTTATAAGAAGTTTCAAGCTCTGCTAAAATATGAGCTCATTCATTACTGGAGATCTGGATAATCAAGTGCATTTCTCCAGTAGTAAAGATTAGAGACCAAATGTAGAAACAAAAATCACCCAAGACTGTACTGAATGCAATTGTCTTGCTTGTGTTCACTCTTTTTTTCACTGGAATTTATCTCAAACACTGCCCTGTTTTTCACAGTATGTGAGCAAAAACCCTTAGGAAAAGGGCTTGTCGCTGTCCCCATCACCTCTCCTTATGCCATCTTCATGACTGTTTTACAGATTGTAAAGTAATTGATATTCACTTAAAAACAGCACAGTATAAATAAACAAATGAGGCATGATTATTCCTGCTTAGTAGCTTGGGGAAAGTGAGACAGTGCAAAGTTCAGACTGTGGCAGAGAAGAGAGAAATGTCAGAGTCACAAACCCAAGTCTCAGAAGCCAAGCAGTCCTATCTCGAGATTGTAGGAGTCACATTTAATTGATGAGCTGATTTAGAATGAAGAAGAATTTGCCATCAATTACAAAGCAACATTATTGTGTCTATGTCTGCTGATCCCCTGAATGAACCAAAGGTCTAGCAGGGCCAATAGGGCTGCAGTCAATTCTGCTAACTGTGTAATTCTGAAGCAGAGCTGAATTCTCCTAAACAGTATTTATGCTAAATTTCATGGCACCTGATGACCTCAATTAAAACCTTTCAATGGAAATCAGAAGTGCCAGCAAGGTCCTGCAAGATGAATGCCTAAGGCTTTCTCCTGCTAACAGCTGATATAAACTTGATGATTTTAAAGAAGATTTTATAGTGCTGCTGCTGTTTTTATAGAAGATGTCAGAATGGCAGTAGTGATAATGTCTTACCGAACGAGCACCTTGCTTTCTCTGGTCTCTCCTATAAAGCATGCTATTAACATCCAAATAAATCTTTATGATACATTTGAACAGAAAGAGGAATGAAGTTGTGATTTCCTAACAGTCTCAAGATTATATCTGTGATGATCATTAACAAAGGGCACAAATTTTTGCAACTATACTGATCTTCATTGGCAAGACAGTTATGATCGAAAAGAAACATTTTTTTTAAGAATGGACCAAATACTAGGCTTTACAAACAAGATGAAAGCATGTGTGTCATTGGGCTTTAAAGACTATGCATAACATAAATAGGATGGTACAGAGAACTGTATAGCCTAAAATCGGGGTGCAAAGGTGCACACCAAACTCCATATAGAATGCCACAGACCTTCTGTGATCTTGCGCTTACTGGAAAAGTTAACATTAAACAGATATGAGAGATCAATTAAAAAAAAAATAAATGGATTGCGAGTATATGGAGATTATGGGACATGGAGCTATATATTCTAGCATTACTGTTTACACAAGAAAGTATTGGAAGTGAGTGCCTAGGTTGGAAAGCTGAGCATGCAGATAGCAATAATGTACTTTTCAAACATTCAGTGCAGTTGTGTTACCAATTGTCTTACAGAGAATTTTTTGGAGGTATAAATATATGAGAACCTCTTATTTTAGGGTACAGTCCATGCCAGTTCAAAATCTCTTATCACAGTCAGCTTACAGAATCACAGAATCACAGAATTGCCAGGGTTGGAAGGGACCTCAAGGATCATGAATCTCCAACCCCCCTGCCACACGCAGGGCCACCAACCATTCCACCTAATGCTAGACCAGACTGCCCAGGGGCCCATCCAATCTGGCCTTGAACACCTCCAGGGACGGGGCATCCACAGCCTCCCTGGGCAGCCTGTTCCAGAACCTCACCACTCTCTCCGTAAAGAATTTCCCCCTGACGTCCAACCTAAATCTCCATTCCCTCAGCTTAAAACCATTTCCCCCTGTCCTGCTGTCACTCACCCTTTCAAAGAGTTGATTCCCCTCCTGTTTGTAGGTTCCTTTTAGGTACTGAAAGGCTGCAATAGGTCACCCCTCAGCCTTCTTTTCTCCAGGCTGAACAAGCCCAGCTCTTTCAGCCTGTCCTCATAGGGGAGGTGCTCCAGTCCCCTGATCATCTTTGTGGCTCTCCTCTGGACCCTCTCCAACAGCTCCCTGTCTTTCTTGTACTGGGGGCTCCAGACCTGGACGCAGTATTCCAGATGGGGCCTCACAAGAGCAGAGTAGAGGGGAACAATCACCTCTCTGTCCCTGCTGGCCACCCCTCTTCTGATGGAGCCCAGGATCCCATTTGCCTTCCGAGCCGCAAGGGCACACTGCTGGCTCATGTTAAGTTTTTCGTCTTCCAAGACCCCCAGGTCCTTCTCCACAGGGCTGCTCTCAAGGACCTCTCCTTCCAGTCTGTAGGGATGCTTGGGATTCCTCCGGCCCAAGTTCAAAACTCTGCACTTTGCCGTGTTGAACCTCATCAGGTTCACCCGGGCCCACCCTTCTAGCCTCTCGAGGTCCCTCTGAATGGCATCCTGTCTTTCAACCGTGTCAACCACACCACTCAGCTTGGTGTCGTCAGCAAACTTGCTGAGGGTGCACTCGATTCCGTCATCGATGTCATTGATAAAGATGTTAAAGAGCACCGGTCCCAAGACAGATCCCTGGGGGACGCCGCTCGTTACCAGCCTCCACCTGGACATAGAGCCATTGATGACCACCCTCTGTCTGCGGCCTTTCAACCAGTTTCTTATCCATCGAGTAGTCCACCCATCAAATCCACATCCCTCCATTTTGGAGAGAAGGATGTGGTGGGGGACCATGTCAAAGGCCTTGCTCAAATCCAGGTAAATGACATTGGTCGCCTTTCCCTTGTCCACCGATGCCGTCACTCCATCATAAAAGGCCACCAGATTAGTCAAGCATGACCTTGCTCTGGTGAAGCCGTGCTGGCTGTCACGGATCACACGCCCTTTCCTCATGTGATCAAGCATGTCATCCAGGATGATCTGTTCCATGATCTTCCCAGGCACAGAGGTGAGACTCATCGGCCTGTAGTTCCCAGGGTCCTCCTTGCTCCCTTTCTTATAAATGGGAGTGATGTGACCCTTCCTCCAGTCATCCAGGACCACACCAGACAGCCACTTCTCAAATATGATGGAGAGCGGCTCGGCAACCACCTCAGTCAGCTCCTTTAGAACCCTGGGATGCACGCCATCCGGCCCCATAGACTTGTACACATTCAGTCTCATGAGGCGGTCTCAGACCTGCTCTGTCCTCACAGCGGGGGGGGAATTACCACCCCAGTCCCCACCCAGAGGTGTAGGGATGCAGGGCTCAGGGACGGAAGGAGTTCTGGAGTCCTGACTGCCAGTGAAGACCGAGGCAAAGAACTCATTCAGTACCTTGGCCTTCTCTCCAACCGTTGAAACCAGTTCTCCTTTTACATTTACCAAAGGAGGTACACTCGCTTTGGCCTGTCTCTTCTGGCTAATGTATCTATAGAAAATCTTCCTGTTGTTTTTCATGTCCCTCGCCAAGTTCAGTTCCACCTGCGCCTTGGCAGATACACTGAATAACTATGTATTGTATGTATAATATGTATGTATGTGCAATATTGTATGTATATTGTATAATTCAAAACTAAAAGGTTAGATGTTAGTGTTCCTGATTGTAACTTTCCTGAGAAGTTAAACTCATCCATCCATCCCTTTTTCTTCTGAAGACTTATAAACTTTTTTAGTGAATATATACCCAGATTCTTCCAAAGATTCAAAGTATATATATATGCATATATATATTCATGTAAATATGAAAGTATATTGTACGATGATCATGAAGACAGGCATTTCATTTTTTTCAAAGTCAATTCAAAACTTCCTGAAGGTTAAAAAAGGTTTTCATTCATTTAATAGCAAAGAATTAGGTTTGAATATATTTTCAACTAAGTCGTTAACTGCCCTCCAAGACAGAAATATTTGTGGCAATGATGGGATTAAAAAAAAAAAAAAAAAAAAAAAAGTCACTTACTGAGTTGGGAATTTATTGCATAATTAGGATAAAGTTAAGGCATATTTTTAACTGCTCTGACCCTCAACAGAAATGCATTTTTGGATGCACATAGGATTTACCTGAACAATTTTTAATCCCCACAATCACAACTACGCAGCAGCCAGAGTTTAAAATAGTTCATTTAATGTTAATCAGAGCACATGCAATGTGGAGCCAACCCGCTCTAAGGGACTTGACTTTATCACAGTGGACAGATGGCAAAAAAATTTCAAGCCGTGTGAAACCTTTTTCTTCAACACTTTTTTGTTCTTAACATATTTATTACTGACACTATATATCAGTGTTATAGCTTCTGTTCAGGTGAATACAATCACTTAGAGTAATAGGCTCAGCTTGGAGAACGTTTCAGCCATTGCTTTTTGAGCTGTTTCTGTAGACTCACTGTCTGGAAGGAACAAGGAAGAAACATGAAAGGGAGGGAGAGAAGTTTTTGGACGCCCTTCAGTTTGGCTTAATTCCCATGGAGAAAGGAGAATAAATTAATGCATACACCATGTTTTCCTGGTTTAGATGTCATATTTTCTCCTCATTTGAATGATCAGTGGCAGTGCAGAATGTGTGGAGGAGAATAAAAGGAAACAGAAGATGTGAGAGAAAAATATTCTAAAAACCATTATATTGTGATTTAAAAGATATATATTATATATATCATATTGTGATATTTAAAGATATAGAAATATCTTTAAATGCCTCCTGTATTTATAAGATAACTATTTCCCTCATTAATGCTGGGCCTCTGCTCCTCCACTGATGTCTGTCATGCAAGTGAATGAACTGAATATGGTTTGAAGATGCAGCAGGAAACAGTTTAATAGATGCCTTTGCAATAGTATCATATTAATTTATGCTCTACATAATTACGCAAGTTATGAATATATTTTCTGTGTGTCAGATTTTTTATACCTCTTCTTTTCCCATATTTTGTCTCTATTTCTTTGAGAATAATATGATCATCTTTCTAATTATATTTTTTGGGAAAAAATTATCCTGCTTAACTCTAATTCAGCAAATCCAGAGATGGTTTTCTAGGCTCAAGAGTGCTTTTCCATAGACTGAAACTCTCATGACATGACAAACGATTTTCTAAAAGAGACAATGTTTTCACTGTTCCAGAAACAAGTTTAGCTGCAACTACTCTTATTTGCTATTTGGTAAATGCTTTGGTTGGAGGTGACCTGATGTACATTATACATACATTCAGCATAAGAAATGTAAGTATCAGTATGGGAAATAAGAACAACCGACTACCAGAGTCATTATTCAAATAAAGATCCTGTGAGAAGATTTACTGGGACTGGGATAGGTTTGAGAATTGCCTCTCTCAGCAGCAAGCAGCACTCATCTCTGATAAGTAGCAGCAAAGAGCCACAAAGTTGTGCAGCTATAGCTGCAGCAAACTGTGAGTACACAGCAAGCATTTAAGGCAGGGAGGCTACAAATGATTAAGTTGCATGTGCAATTAAACCTAATGTCCTAATAACCTTGAAAAAATGAGAAGGGCCCATAGATGTAGGAAGGAAAAAAGCACAAAAATAACTCAGGCCTTCTTTATTAGCCAATAAACCTACTATAAATGCTAATGACTGGAGGCCCGGATCTTTATATATGGCATCAAAGTAGTATTTCAATTAGTTTGAGTGGTGACAATATAATTTCCTTTGGTTTAGTATTAGATCATGAAAAATCTTAAGAGTGCTTCTGTGCCACAGGGGAAAGAAGAGAGGGCAGTTTTTCTTGTTTAAATATTGGGAGTGAGAAATTACCTTATAATCTTAGTTCTAAATATTTTTAGCTCCTTAGAGACTTTTGGAAATACAGAGGAAAAAGATGAAAAGATAGCAGAAACCATGTCTGGTTACATTATTATTTAGAAAGCACTGGTCAAGCTCTTCCAGAATGGGCTACTGAGGGTTTCAGAATGGCAAGTGTAAAATAGCGAGTCAACCTGAGTAAGTTTAGTCCTCCAAAAATTAAAAAAAAAAAAAAAAAAAAAAGGCAATGTAGTTGATTATAGAGGGGAAAACAAAACAAAACAAAAAAATGTTTTAGAGTGAAAATTAGAGCTCAACAAACAAACATAGTGAGTGTATACTAACAGTAAGCAGCAGCTAACTGTCACACAAAGACGGATTTAATATGTTTATGTTTAGTAGAATTGAACATAACCAAAGAATAGGCTAACATAACTCCTCTCCTCTCCACTCTGCCATAATTCCTGAGCTTTTACAGCTCATTGTAAAGTGATCTACCAACCAAAGATAGCTCTGGTAATGTAACAGTACCAATACAGATATTGTCTTTTATTTATTTATTTATTTTCCCTCATGGTCTATTTTTCCTTCTTTCTCCCTCTGCGTCTTCAGCACTATGTTTAGAAAGAAATTTTTAAGAAGAGGGCCTGTCCTTTTATTTTTCTTGTAAAGACCTCCCAGGAAATCAGAGCACACATTTGAACACAGATGTGGCTTCCCTCCTCCCCTTCTTCCTTCTGCTTGTTTGTTTGTTTGTTAGCTTGTTTTACTTAAATCAGTCATCTTTGAGAATGCAAATGAGGAATCATTCATCATCAGTAATAAAGCATAGCAAGAGAGTGGAAACAACACTCAGGTTGCCAGCTCACCAAACCTAGAGCCTCTGAAGGGAGGTTTCTATTCAGATAAGATATCCATGACCTGGGATATGGGGTTTGTTTAGGGCAATGGCTGCTAGTCAGAAAGCACAGCTGAATATATAGCGGCAAGATAGATGGAGGCATTGCTGTGACTTTGAACCAAAGCTGAAAGAAGTACTGGTGAACAAGCACTGAATTATGTACTTTTCTGGAATAGATCATAAAGGATTTGGTTTCACAACAGAGACCAAGAGTTTATTAAAAACTTCATACTTTGATGTAGCAGAAAGCAGTACTGTGCAATATGATTGCTGAGTAGACCATGCAAAACTGTATCAAAACTTTTTTACTGCAGTTAAATCTTGCAGGAGAGATTGATCCTCACTGGCCCTGCAGGAAAAGGAGAGACAAAGTCATTGATTTATGCAGGGCAGTGCACATGGCAACCTGGATTTTCAAAGATAAGATATTTCTCTCTGCTTTTTTAAAACATTTTTGAAATTTTAATGAGGATTACTCTGAAAATAATCAACAGTCCAGTTTTCTTTATTATTCATTTTCTTTAACAAAACCAAAATAAGTTTATAGAAATTATAAAATGAACACTTCTACTAACTTTTAAACTAAAAAATGATTTCAAAAATGTAAGAACTTAATGGGTAAACCTGTAAGTGGATGAACATCATGTCAACCTCTTTAAAATCAGTTATCTTATAAATTACCTCTGATAATTCAAAGGTCCTTGATGAAAAACTGGAGTCAGGTACTTTTCTGTCTTTTACAGTTAAGATTAAAAAGCAGATATTCTTCTCCCGAGTTCTTATATTTTTTCATAGATTTATGTGAAATTGAAAATTTATTTTCTCCTTGCTGAAACTCTGTCTTGTTAAGCAGTTAAATTCCCATGGATTTGGTAAACAGAGAGAAATATTTGGCAAAAATCAGTAGTGAAAGATTGAAAGAATCAAGAATCAGAATCAAAGAAGAAATCTGTTTTTGTTTGTTTGTTTTTGTTTGTTTTATTTTTGTTTGTTTTGTTTTGTTTTTTAGCAGCCCATTTGCTACACATTAATTTCAGTTGATCCTAGCCACAGAAATTTAAACAGAGCTGTATATCAACATCTATGTATATATCATGTAAGTTAAGAAGTGAACACAATTTATTCACTCAACCTGCAGCACCAACAACTTCTTATTGTACGCACTGACCAACGAAGGCAAAACAGCACAAATTATGAAGCGGTAATTGTATATGATTTCATGCCATAATTAATGAGCATTTTTTTCCATACAATTACTGATTGAAATTACTGAAACCACATCTTGTAATTTTGTATAAGTATTGCAGCTACTTAAAACAAAGATACATATGAGATATAAGGATAATTTTTTGAATGTTCAGGTAAAAAATGTGCTGTTTAGCTCATATGCACATAATTGCAAGGGTAACAATAAGCACAGAGGAGTGCTGCAGTGCCTCCAACAGAGTGGCCTACAAGAATCACCAGTTGCTGACTACTTCCAAAAGGCAAGAAAGATCATTCTGATCTTTCTAATCTGATATGTAGTTGATAAAGATTTAAACAATAGGCTTTTCAAAAAAAAAAAAAAAGAGTTTGCAATAGAAGTGAAACTGGATTAGGCTAGTGTCTGCATCACACAGATGTCAAAGTTGAATTGAAAAAAGAAAAAGAGATTTCTTTCTTCTGTAGACTAAACTGGACAGTTGGCAATCCAGGCTCATGTTGTAGTTTAAATATATGGCTGATTTGTCCACGCATTTCTTGATTTCTAAGTAAAATTTCCAGTGGAGTAAAGGCCAGTGTGATATGGTGAAATGAACAGAAATTTGTACACGTGCGTATATATACATGAAGAATATATCATGGCAGATAGTTCAGCCCAGAGGAAGAGGTTCTTGTAAATTGTCAAGAAAAATGTGCTGAAATGGATATGCAGCTGATTCGGGGTGTGGTGGGGAAACAACAACAACAAAAAAACATACAGTGCTTCAAAAAGACAAAGAAAAGATGCCAGTGAGATTTCTACAAGAGACAAGCTGAGAAAGAGGTAGCAAAGAGATAAAAGATGCTGCAGATCTTGTAAACAGTGAACCAGGTAGAAAGAGGCAAAAGAAGGGCATCGGGGAATTGAAAGGGATAAAAAATGTAGGTGTAGAGAAAGAAAAAAAACCAAAAAAAAAAACAGTAGGAAAGAATTGTGCTATGTGTGTCATAAAGAGTTTGATCAGCTCTCAGGAAATGAGTTCACTCTGATGTAGCCTACAACACTACTTGTATAATGGGTAAAAGAAGAAAAAAAAAGTTAATGTTCCATCAGCAAGAGCTACATAAAGCGTACTGCACTGAAGGCGATAGAAGGAGGGAGGAGATATCTGAGCTAAAAAGAGAAGAATATCTACACTGACAATAAGTAGCCGTATTTTTCTAGTCGACAAAGAGTTGTTGCAGGACCAAAGGACACATTTGGACTGGACAGATAAAATCCTTCTAATTTTCTGGCAAGAGGAAAACACTGAATAGTAGAAAATATGAGTAATGCAAATTGCTGTGTGCCCAGGAGGGATATGATAGAATAAATAACAAGAACAACTGAATAGAGGATAGCAGAACACAATGATGATGTTTATCACATACTTGTAAAAACCATGCCTGTGTAGCATTGCACTGCCATAATGATGCAAAGCCATCACAAAAGGGGCAGGAAAATGGTCTTTTTATGACAGCCACTATTTCTCACCTGGGATATCCTAGCAGCTGAAAAGCTGGTGTCACTGGTTTCTGTGCAGCCCAGTAGGTGAACAGAATAAATAAATTAAAAAAAAAGGCACATAAAAGAAGTTTCCAAAGCCAAACACTCCTCAGCTTTCTTCACCACACATACAGACATACAGCATTTTGGACTCCAGCAGAGGATCCAGAAGCATTAACCTGCTTCTGATAGCTTTATCCTTTAAGTATGGAAGCAAATGATACATCCTGCTAGGCAGTGATTACATTTTGCTCTATGTATTGTATACATTTTTGTTGTCAACTTGATAAAATTATTTTCTGCATTTAATGCTGCACTAACATAATCTCCCCACCAAAAGATGACAATTATCTTATTTGCAATTATAACAGTAAAAATCAAATACACATTTTATATTCATAAATTAAAATGCTTCAGCTTAACAGTTATAAATAACGCAAGTTCTTGACTCGTTAAACAATACAGATTTACTGAACTCAAAAGTATAGTGGCAAATTCTTCTTGATTTTTTTTTTCTTTCATCTAAAGCGTGCTTTTACATCTATAGGGTGTTAAGAACTTCTCATTTATTTTCAACTTGTATTTCTTTTTCTTTTTTTTTCTATATCTTAACACTTCCCTTTCACTCTTACTACCAACAAATAAAATATTTATTTACCCCACTACATGATTTACAGAAAAGAAGGACTTGGGAAGAAATGCTTATATTTTTAAGTAAAATTGTCAACAAGGTAAAAGTTGTTTTATGAAAAAAAAAGGAAAAAAAAAAAAGTTTTGTGTTCTTCATCTCCTTTGTTACTTCTTCAGTAATAATAACCAGTTCTTCAGCTGCATTCAGTGATACTCCTGTCATAGTAGTTTCCTCATTAGTGCTAAAATTTCTTATAAGTGACTAGCATTAGGTTTCTTCATGACCCCAAATCTTCCAGCTCATTATGAACATTCATTTCCTAGGCTCCCCTGGATTCTCTGTTGTCTTCTTTCCACATAATTCTGTCAAAATTTCTCTTCTCAGTGACTAAGCTCATTTTTTTCTCCTCTGGCTCTGTATTTTTCACTTATATCTGGGAAGAGTTAGAATATACACTGAGGGCAACCTACAGATAGATGCTTGTTGTCTGATCAGATGCCATATGCACCCAAATTTAACCAGTAAGAGCTGAGTTTTTTCTATCTGCAACTGTAAGGTTTAAAATATTGTCTCCATGCTGATGTGTAGAACATTTCAGAATTCAGCTTTTCTTTAAAGTTTAATGAAATCTGACAAGAGTATTAAAGGTTATTAGAAGAAGTGTGGGGTAGAAGAGTGGACAGTGAGGTGGATTGACAACTGGCTGACTTCCATAGCTCAGAGAGCTGTGATCACAGAGTCTAGTTGAAGACATGTGGCTAGTGGTATTTTTCAGAGGTCGATATTGGGTCAAGTCTTTTTCAGCACTGAATCATAGAATAGCTTGGGTTAGAACAGATCCCAAGTGTCAAGTTCCAACCCCTCTGCCACAGACAGGGTCACTAACCTCCAGATCTCGTACTAGATCAGATTGTCCAGATCCTTATCCTACCTACGCCTCTCTGGGTAGCCTGTTCCAGTACCTCACCACAATCTGTACAAATCTTCCTCCTGACATCCAATCCTAAATCATCCATCTAAACCTTCCCTCTTTGAGCTTAAAACCATTCCCCCTTGTCCTATCATCGTCTACTCATAAAAAGTTGATTCCTCTCCTTTTTTTTCAAATCTCCTTTTAAATACTGGAAGGCTGCAATAATGTCTCCTTGCAGCCTTCTCTTCTCTATGTCAAAGGTCTTGCACGAGTCCAAGTAGATGACATTGGTCACCTTTCCTTTGTCCACTAGTGTAATCATAAAAGGCTGTCAGATTGGTCAGGTATGACCTTCACTTGGTAAAGTCATGGTGCCTGCCTTGGATCACCTGCTCATCCCTCAAGTGCCTTAACATGTCTTCTATGAGAATGTGTTCCATGATCTTCCCAGGCAAAGAGGTGAGGCTTAGTGTCCTGCAGTTCCCTGGGTCCTCCTTCCTCCCTTTCTTGTCAATGGAACTGAGGTTTCCTTTTCTCCAGCCCCTGGGACTTCGCCTAGCAGCCATGACTTTACAAATATGATGAGAGCAGCTGAGCAACCCCATCAGCTAGCTCCTTCAGAACCCTAGGATGCACGTCATCCGACCCCATCAATTTGTATACATTCAGTCTCATGAGGTGATCTCAGACTTGCTCTGCCCTTATGCTGTGGAGCAGGAGATTTACTCCCCCCATTCACACCTGGAGGCCTAGGGATATGAGCTTCAGGGACATGAGAAATACAAAAATCCTAGCAGCCAGTGAAGAAAGAGGCAAAAAACTTATTTGGTACTTCAGCCTTTTTCATATTTGTCATAACCAGTTCTCCTTTCTCATTTACCAAAGGAGATATACTCTCTTTGCCCTGCCTCTTCTGGACAATGTACCTATAGAATCCTTTCTTGATGTTTTTAACATTCTCCACTGCATTCAGTTCCATCTGCACTTGAGTTCTCCCAGTCCTCTATTTACAAGTCTGGACGGCATCCCTTTATTCTCCCCAGGTGACACACCCTCGTTTCCACAGCTGATACAATCCCTTCTTTTCCCTCAGTTTGACCAGCAGGTCCTTCCCAAGCAATGATGGTTTCCTACCTTCTCTGCCCTCTTTCTTATTCTGAGGGATAGAAAGCTCTTGTATTCCCAGAAAGGCATCCTTGAAGAGTAGCCAGATTTCTTCCACTTCTTATTCTCTAAGGACAGCTTCCAAGGAAATCTTGGTCAACAATTTCTTGAACAGCCTGAAGTTCACTCTCTCAAAGTTCAAAGTCCGGATCCCACTCTTTGCAAGGCCAACATTCCTCGAGATCACAAACTCAACCAGGGCACGGTCACTGTAGCCTAGGCTGCCTTCAATCTTAACACCTTTAATGATCTCCCCTACATTGGTGAGCACAGGTCAAGTAGTGCTTAATCTCTTGTCAGTCTATCCAGTATCTGAACCAGAAAGCTATCATCTACAGACTCCAGTAATCTGGATCTCTTTAGCTCACCATGTGGTATTCCCAGCAGATATCCAGGTTGTTGAAATCCCCCACCAGGACAATGCCTGCAAGAGTTACACCTCCTGCAGCTGAAGGAAAAAGGCTTTGTTAGCAGGTTTCCCTTGATCAGGTGGCCTGTAGTAGACACCTACAACCAGCTGCCCTTTATTAGTCCTGCCCCTAATTCTAACCCACAGGCTCTCAACACGCTTTTCACTATATCTCAGAAGAGGTTCCTCACACTATCCAGTTTTTAACATAGAGGGCAACTCCCTCACTCTTCCTTCCTATCCTATTCCTTTTAAAAAGTTGCTACCCCTCTACAGCGGTATTTCAGTGATGGGAGTAATCCCACCACGTTTCCTTGACAGCAACCAGATCTTAATTTTCCAAGCACATCACAGTTTTCTTCTCCTCCTGCGTATTTCCCATGCTGCGTGCACTGTTGTAAAGGCACTTCAGCTGTGTTTTCTGACACTCACCTATCTAGAGGAGCCCTCCTTCAAATCTCCAGAAGAAATCTGAAGTTTTGTCATGGTTTTATGATTTTCGGTCATCAGTATTCCACACCATAACATCATGTGATGCACTGGGGGTGGGGTTTGGTGTCTGCCGGGTGTTCGTCCGTCGGAGAGGAGCTACGTTTCCCCAGGAGACTTTGCGGTCAGCAAGGGGATATAACTCCAAGCAAGGTCACCTGATCCTTCTTCTTTGCCTGCTCTTTGCTGTCTGCGCTTCGCTGTCTGCGCTTCGCTGCTATCTGCGCTTCGCCATCTGCACTTCTCCGTCTGTACTTCAGTCACTCAACTGGACTGCACTTCTCACCCCAGCATTGTGGTGAGGTCTATACAATTCAAACAGACTCTCTCTCTCTCTCTCTCATTGTATTTTACTAATACTATATTTAGTAAAATCATTTGTTCCACCTCAGATCAGTGCTGTTGTTTTCAAGTATTTTGGGGTCCCCTGCTTCCCCTTTCCCAGAGGCGCGGATCTGCAGATCCCTCTGCCCTGCTGGTCACGGAACTGGGCCGGACCAGCCCATAAACCGTTGACAAGTTTTCCCTGCTGCTTCCCAGAGGGATATGAGAAGGTAGCATCTTCGTCAGTGACCTAGATGAAAGGATAGAGTCCACCCCCCAGAAGTTTGCTAATGATACAAAGCTGGGAGGAATGTCTGACACATCAAAAAGCTAGACAACGATAACTGGAGGGGCTAGAGAGCTAGGCAGAGAGGAACCTGTTGAGGTTCAACAGAGCAAATGTAGAGTGTTGCACATGAAAAGGTATAACTGCATGCATCAGTACAGTTTAGGGACTGAACTGTTCGAGGGAAGGCAGAGAAGGACCTGAGGGTCCTGGTGGACAACAGCTCAGCCTTGAGCCAGCAGTGTGCTCTTTGCAGCCATGAAATCCAATGGTATTCCTAAAAACAGTGTGGTCAGCACATCAAAGGATTTGATTGATACTCCACTATATGCTGCTGAGGCCCCATCTGGAGTACTGTATTCAGTTCTGGGTTTCCCAGTTCAAAGACACGAAACTCCTTGAAAGAGTGTAATGGAGGACGACAAAGATGATAAAGATCCTGTAATATTTCCCATATGAGGAAAGGCTGAGACCCAAGACTGTTCAGATCTGGCAGGAGAAGGCTGAGAGGGGATCTCACCCCTGTTTATAAATATTTAAAGTGCAGGAGTCAAGCTGGATGCAAACCTGTGTGGTCCGATGTTGAGAATCTGGTTTAGCAGGAGAGCTGGGCTCAGTGATCTCTAGAGATCCCTTCCAGCCCCTACAGTTCTGTGGTTCTGTGAAGTTAAATTTACTAACAATTGGACAAACGGAATGAGAGCATGATTATGGGAACTTTCTCCTCCTTTAGGAAGGCAGGCTAAAAAACCTGTCATTTCAACAAATGCAAAGCCTGATTCTTCTAAGTCACTAAAGGATTCTTTAAGAGATCACAGAATCATGGAATGGTTTAGGTTGGAAGAGTCCTTTAAAATTATCTAATTCCAACTCCCTGCTATAAGCAGGGACATCTCTCTCTATTCCAGATTGCTCATAGCCCCATCCTGTCTGGCTGAATTCTTCCTGGGAGAGGAATCCTCAACCTCAGTGGACAATCTGTTCCAGTGTCTTACTACCCTCACGCTAAAGAATTTCTTCCAGATATCTAGTCTCTTCCAGTCTGAAATTACTTCCCTTTGTCCTGCACTGTCCCTTTGTCACTGCAGCCCCTTATAAAAAGTCCCTCCCCAGTTTTCCTGTAGCCCCTCTTTAGGTACTTGAGGGCTGTTACAAGGCCTTGGAGCCTTCTCTTCCCCAGGCTGAAGTGCCCAGTGCTCTCAGTCCATCCTCATAGAGAGGGTGTTCTAGCCCTCTGATCACCTTCATGTCCCTGCTGTGAACCTGCTCCAACAGCTCCATGTTCTACTTGTACTGGGTGCCCCAGAACGGGATGCAGGACTCCAGGAGGGGCCTCACAAGAGTAGAGGAGTAGAATCACCAAATTAAGTGTAGGTCATGAGGAAAGTTATACCTTTCATTTCTTTTCATGAAAACTATAAAAGATTCAAAGAGAACAATAACACTGTTTTATAGACAAAAAGTTCAGCTAAAAGCATTATTTTTCAACATTATAACCACCATTATCTATGCATTTTCCTTGGCAATGAACAAGAATCTGTACGCCATGCTCATAAAAATCTGCACCAGCAGAGATGAAACACAATCACTGTTGACACTGCTGAAACACACCACCACTGCTTCACTGTGCTCACATCCACTGTTTGGTCTCCATAAGTATTCAATAAGAGTCTATGAATGTCAAGAGGTGTTATTTTTTCTTCCTGGAGGAATTCAATGATACACCTTTTTTCCATATGCGCTTCCATGTGAAATGCCATTTGTCAGCCTGCCTCTCTGCTGTCATCTGTCTTATTCCTCACTGTCTGACATTAAAGCTTTTGGGGTGGATTGCTCTCTTTCACAGTTTTGACAACCCCAATTGTAATGAATATCACCGTGATAGTCATAGTAACAGATCTTCTACAATTGTGTATTGTATAACTTCAAGTATAAGATTTGAAGACAATTTCATCAAGTTGTAAGAAGGTTGTACCCAGGTAATAGAAATTTTTGAATGAATGGGCCCCTCTGCTTGCTCTCCTTCATGAGCGACTGTGTTCCCCTCAGTATACTTTCTTTCTGTTTTAGGATTATTTTTCATTTTCCTAGTGTACTAAACTATGGTATATTTGATACGTGGTTTCTTCCTGGCACTTTTTTGTTAGCTTTTGTGGGTTTCTGCAACCATCAGAGAGCCAATGTATGAAGTTTTTCTAATGTCAGATTAAAACAATGTCTTCAAAGTGTTACTGGATTGTAACATCAGGAGTAAACATGCTCACTTCCTCTGATTTGTTTTGCTTAATTAAACACTCCTGGGACGATTCTCCATGTGTCATTTCACATTTAAATACTAGATAGGAAATAGTGCCTTGTCTTATAGAATGATTCCTGTTCCCCATATTTTCCATTGTAAAAATGATGATTAAATTTGAAATTGTGAAAAGCCGTATACATAGAGTGTAACTAATGAACAACTAAGGGTGGAAAGGTGGAGGTCCTGTAAAAGAACCTCAATTTTCTATGGAAAGATTAGAAGGCAGAAGAGCATGCTGTTTTCAGTCAAAGTTTTTGTACTTTACTAGTATGTAGAACATCTTATCTCATAAAGAATATGTGTTATCATCTTTTTTATTTTTATTTTTATTTTTTGTTCTATGATCTTCCTTGTATTGTCAGGCCATGTCATTTTAAATTTTAAATCACTACTTGAATGTACTGAATTAAAGACCACAGTGATGACCAGAGCTGAATTTTTGTCCACTTCTCTCCATCTGAGGGTGATGCAATGAAAGATTGCAGCACTTCCTGCTCTGGCAAGCTATTCTCACTTCCCCTCCCCGCACCCCTCCGCCCATCCCCTCCCCCTTAAAAAACAAAACAATAACAACAACAAACACAAAACAAAATGAAAAACAAACAAAAAACAAAACAAAACAACAACAACAAAAAACTCATACAGTCTCAGAAGTGACAGTCACTTGAGGGGTAAAATCAAGACACCCTGATAAGGTGGCAATGAAAGAAGGAATTTTCCCTGAGGGGAAGTGGAATTACAAGTCTAGACATCATAAATTTCACTGCTTGTTTTATAGCTGTTGGCATTTTTGTTGTTGTTATTATTATTTTTGTTTCCATCACAAGCCCCATTACAAGCAGATTTTCCTTACTGCTCCTTTTAGGAGATAAGTAACACCTGTGAGTTTCATGGAGAGAAAGACACCAAGACATTTCAGTGAGACCCAGACAAAACTGCAGCTGGCTAATAAAACAGTTGCTGCTCAGACATTTTATCATGCAGACTTTGACTGGTTTGATGCAAATGGGATACTTAAGTAGGCCACACTGTATTCACGCATGCATGCAAATGATAGATAAAGACTTTTATCATTACAGTATCTCAGACATATGCTTATGTAGCAAAAGCTACACAAAAAAGATCCACACTTTGTCCTCCACGAACAATGTTTGGATGTTTTCAACTGAAATTACTTTGTCTGTATTTGTTTTGAAATTTAGGAAGGAAAATAAAAGGTAAAGGAAAAAAAAAAAAAAAAAAAAAAGACAATAAATGATGCTATGATGCTTTATTGAACCCCAAAGATTATGCATGCCGCTGATAAAGATTTTGATCTCTGTGATTTTCTAGTGCTGAGAATAGTGTCTGGAGATGGGCAACTAAACAATTTCAAAGATACAATCCATTAAATTTATCAGTAAGTTAATATAAAGAAAAAATCAGATGTATTTTGAAAATTCATTTTTCAGATGTCTAAATTGAAATGACATCACCAGCTTTTTTTTTTTTTTAAATTGTGTGTCCTGACGGCTTTCTTATATAGGCAAAAGAATAATGGTTATGGGAAAAACTAAAACCTCAGCATTACAAGTTATTTTCACAACTGTAACAAGGACTACTGACTTTCCCTGGCTTCTATCTGAATTAGAACTGAATTAGAAGTTAATTTTTTAAGTATGAAAACGACCCAATACAAATCAAAACCACAACCAGTCTCCATTAAAATAATCAGTGATGGGATCTGTGGTTGAGAATGTCTGATCCTTTTAGGGGAGTCTTGTCAAGGGCTTTTTTCTCTGCCTTTGGCAGGCTATCAGCTTCGGGCACAGTGAATGAAAGGGAAAAAAAATATACATATATATATATATATTTTTTCTTTACTATGTTTTTTTTAAGTTTTTACAAGTTTAGAGATGATAAGTGAGCTTTGTTTTCAAGTCAGAGTAGCTTTATTGTCTCTGAACAGCTGTTGAATTATTTAAATGTTTGGCTTAAACAAACCCCAACTTTAGGAATGGTCCTTATATATTTATCAATGTAAGTTATTACTTGATTAAGCAATCAAGTAATCCTTGTGTTCTTTGCAACAATAATTCAAATTACTATAGTCAAATTTATTACAATAACTATAACAAATTATGGATATAATTATTACAGCAAGCATTTCAGAATGCAGCTTTATTTACAAAGGACACAGCATTGATTCAAACAGCTTGGATTATTCTAACTACAGTATTGAATTGCCTTTATATTATAATTGCCTTTATAAATCCATCTGAGAAGCACAGTAATTTGAGTTTAAGGAAAAGACAGTATTACAAGAAGGCTAATGATAATCATGTTTAAGGTCATTGGTGACTAAAGTACTCATTGTACAGAGGCCTTCTGTCAGAGACAATTATAGTGAAGGGCCTTTGAATGGGGTCGAAACACTCAGGGTGTGTTTCTGTGACAGCTTTGTTTTTACAATATTTATTCTGTTTCTTGTTTATCTGTAGCACAGTATTAAATTTGGAGCGTCACAAACCAAATGGTTCATGCAAAACTAAACTGACAGAATGCAATGATGGTGTAGTTACACTGCAGCCTTCCTAATAATGGCAATGCCTTGTTAGATTAAAAGCATCCCCCAGGACCTAGAAAACAGTGCCAGTAGTCCTGTTCCTACAGATTATGGAACCACTGCTAGTTTCATAGGGCTGTCAGAAATAAAGAAAATTCTTACAGAATCACATTCTTTTGCATCTGATCTTCAGTCCACAATAGATATCTTAAAACTGTCTTGTTTCCATTTTGATGCACAAGTATTTTAATACATCCTGATGCTTTGCAGTTAAAGGCTTTCAGTCTTTATTCAGTCTTACTGTACAATGTATGGTACTGTGAATATTGCAAATGGAAAATTGATTTAGACAACATATCAAGTAGCTAGGGTGTCACTTTATTAATATTAGTAGAAAATCCACCCTACAGCAGGAGCAGCAGAGGCTGGGGACCTCATATCCTATCCCATATTATGCTGGCCACCATCGTAGTAACCTCAGTATTTCAGTATTCTGGCATGGAAGAGCAATTTAAATAACTCATGTGGATGTAGAAAAATCTTTTTTTCATACAACAGCATATGTCAAAAGAATAGAGTGACCTGTAGGGCGCCATTGTGTGGTGTTGGTGGCTAGTTTGTCATTGCCTTCCTTCCCTACTTACCATGGATTGAAGATGCACAACTAAATTGTATCTTAAATTTCATGGGGCATCTTTCATCTTTACTGAATTCTGGAGTGTGGGATTATTTATTTATTTATTTATTTATTTATTTTATCCAAAATTAGTTGTCCTTTAAACAATATCCATTGTCTATCACTGTATTATTTAATTACCGTTGTATATTCAAAGCAAAATCACAAAAGTGTATTCATAGGAACATTATTAGACGAGAGCTTGTCTTTTTCCATTTTTTTAATTAGCGTCAGGATTAATGGATTAAAATTCCTCAAAATTTTAATGAAAAAAGATCATTCTAATACTGACTCATCTTCATAAAGATTTAATTTTGGACAAACAATGGAAATGGTCAGACTTCTGAAAATGCTTCTATTTTAATATTCTTTGCATTGTTGTAACTTAATGTCATTTGAATTCCATATGCTTATATCAAAATTATACACCAGACTGCCTTATGAAATAATAAATTTAATTATTTTACCCTTTTAGAGAAGCGAGGATAGGAACAGTAATGTCTTGGCCATGGAGTTTCTTCAAGCATGAATTCCTTCTCCACAATAACTGGAGAACATATGGAAATAGAAACCACCAAAATCACTATTTCCAGAAAGCAATGTAAAATACTAGACATCTCCTTCAGTCTTCAGTCATATTAGAGTCTTCATTTGAAATATAGTAAGAAGGGTTAACAGATTAAGTGTTTTTGTTTTTGTTTCGTAGTGGATACCTTCAGTGAAATATTTGGAGCTCCTGGCATTGTCCCTGCCTCCTCACTTGCTTTTGGTTGCTCTGAGCAGCTCTCTCCTCACCCTGTCTTTTCCTTGGTTTTTGGAGTCCACTTCTACACAGCAATCTCCCACTCCACTGCAGAATGCAGCTGCAATGATTTAAAGATTTTTTGAAAGAAAGTTCTAGAAAGAAGCATTAACAAGCTGATTTTTTTTTTTTTTTTTTTTTTTTACTACCATGTGCAATAAGGGGATATTAAATAATTAATTCCATTTATGCCTTTTTTTTTTTTTTTGCACAGAAGGAGATTAAGTTTAGCAGACCCAGTGTGCTGGGAGATGCTGCCTTTTCCACTGATGGTACTTTTAGGCCTAGGAAAACAACAACAGAATATAAAGGACAGGTTTGTTTCCAATAAAAAATGCACTAAAGCACAGTTTGTTCTATGTCACAGCCCCTGTGTTAGATTAGAAGCACTTTTTACAGCTCCAGATGGAAATGTGAACTCATAAAAGCCTCTTAGTACACAATATGTTCTCTAACCTCTGATTGTGGAAAGGCAAATAGTTATGTGTAGATTACTCAGTTTGTCCCTGAAAATACAGATTTTTGAAGGGATGTCCTATTGATTGCTGCATCCCTACATTGTGTTTTCCTTTTTGTCCTGGAGGAGAAGAGAATTGAGGTGAATGCTCTACCATAAGAACGTCATCAAAGCTGTAAGCCCAGGAGGGCGCTTCACCTTGAGGCATTTGAATGAAGACAATAAAGGTAATTGTAAATAAACAAAATGGGCAGAACATAAATGTTTAAGCTGTGACAAGTCAGTTTGGGTAGATTTACTCATAAATGCACATACAAATATCCATAAAGAACAGATAAGAAATATGGATTGAAAACAACCAGGCACTCTCGAAAAACGTGTATTCCCATTTGAAATGTTGGGTACAGAATATAAGTGAGTAAAAAAAATTAAAAAATACCCAAGATTTCTGCATAATGAGTTATTTTCAAAACTTACCTCACAGGGAGATCTAAGTTTAATTTTCATCTCTAATTAGTATTTAACTGTTTGTGGAAGCTAGCAACATTTCACCTGGGAGAGATGAAAACCTCTTCTCCAACACATATTTGGGAATTCATACAACACATTGTAAGGTTCAAGGCTTTGTTCTGTGAAAGCCAGAATGGAAAAGTAAAGTAGCTCCCTGATATGGCAGGTGATGTTTTGGCTATTGGCTGCTATGGGTAGATTCATGTCTTTCACCCTCATTTTTCACTGAAAATTTAATAGTTCTTGAAACTGTCCTGAGACAGACGAGAGGAAAGAAAAAAAAAAATAAATCACTGGATGAAAAATTAATTTACACATGATTCTTCCAAGTAGTCTTTATTACTGAGTATCGCAGAACAGAAAGCATTTTAAGTCAAATAAAACATTTTTCTCAAATACGTTTTTAATATGTGACTTATTTTTATCCATCTTATTAATTTCCACATATGGAACCGTGAATATAAGAAAGCTTTAGCCATAGGGACTGACTTTGTCTTGGCTTATGTCAGAGTAAAGGGAGAAAACAAAATAAAACAAAATAAAATGTTGTATACCAAATGTAATGTAAAAAAAAATAAGAAATAATAATAATAAAAAAGACAAAACACTCTGTTTTATCAAGTTATATCAAGGCCAGTCAACACCAAATTTGTGATGTAGCTTCAGAATTAGTCTTTTTGTGAGTGGATTGCATGCTGAAGAGATTATTTCTTTGGATGCTGTATTAACATTTTCTGAATGTGAGGTTATGTCCACAGCAGCCACAGGAGTATACATGCACATTAATAAAGAACCTCTTTTTACATGGCACTTGATTTTTATGCAGTGTCGTTTCCTTCAGCTTTCTTTTTCATTAATATTTAAGGAGAAAGTCAGTTACTATGATATTCAGATTTCAGTGAGATCATTCCTAAAATATTTAAAATAGATAATACTTTTTTTTCCAGAAACTGTGATAAATGCAGCCTTGGTCTTCTGACCCCTTAATACCTGCAGGTGGGGAAATATACTGGAGGCATTTTAAAGATTCACATGCCAGACTGACCCCATTTTTTATACGAAGAAAGAGAGACAAACAAGGACAAAGCTATCAGAAGGTTTTCTGATGTATTCTCCTGGCCACAGTGAAGGTCTTTACAATCTTTTTCTGAGAGAGCATATACTAAGAATGAAATTCTCTCCATGACAATGGGCTAGAAAAGCAACTTCTCTATGCTTTGGTTTTGCATCACAAGTTGGTGATAATTACAATATAACTATGGGGAAAAAATTATATTTATATTTATATTTACATTTATATTTATGTTTATGTTTATATTTATATTTATGTTTATGTTTATGTTTATGTTTATAATTTTTATTTTTATTTTTATTTTTAAGCTTAGAATGAGGAGAAAATATACTCAGAGAGTAACTATTTTGGATTACCTTCAAAGAAATTCTGATATACTTTTTTTTTTCTCCCTCCCTCCCTCTTTCCCTCCCTCTTTCCCTCCCTCTTTCCCTCCCTCCCTTCCTTCTATCCTTCCTTCCTTCCTTCTATCCTTCCTTCCTTCCTTCCTTCCTTCCTTCCTTCCTTCCTTCCTTCC
>JAPSGF010000003.1:34259735-34272693 GCA_035772895.1 Perdix hodgsoniae
TTCCTTCCTTCCTTCCTTCCTTCCTTCCTTCCTTCCTTCCTTCCTTCTTTTCCCCACTGCTGCTTTCCCCTAAGAGGTAGAAAGGGAAAGAAGGGGAGGGAGAGGAGGGGAGGGGTAGGAAGGGAAGAAAAGGGAAGAATTTATTTGTCAGTGATGTTTTCTTGCTACTCTGTGATATTCTGTACTTATGTTTGTTTTTACTGTAACTGTCCTACATCTTTTTTATCTGATTGTTGCTGATTCCTATGTAGCTGAGACTGAAATTTTAGGTTCAGAGATGAGTCACCATTTATTCAAGAGAGGCTAAAGTCATGGAGTCAGCTTTTCCTCTGTGGAGCATGCAGATGCTCAAATGCCAACCCGGAATCGGAGTCTACGAAATTCTCCTCATTCCTAATATCCTTTCTAGGGCACGTAAGAGGAAGAAATTATATCTAGCTTTGGAAATTGTTTAGAGAATAAACAAATAATCTGCTTTAAAACCACCCTCACAAACAAAAAACTTAATGATACCTTCAGACCTTTTTTCTTCCTATGTGCTCAGTAAATAGTGATCAGAAGTTGACTGAAATCCTCAGAGAACTAAATGATTAAGTTTGAACGATGTATTTCCTCCCTTTCCTTAGCACTGTTTCACCCTTTACTACTTTTGTGACCCTCAACTTTTCCAGTCCATGGACTTTGGTTCATTTTTGCCAGCTATAGGTGGGTGATGCTGTGAAACCTTTAACAAATGTATCTTCAGCTTGTGAGTATACTGAGTACTTTGTACTGAGCAACATCTCACTTGTCTGGATAAATAAGAACCACAAAACAAACATACTATTCCAAAGGCAAAGTACTCCTTGTATTTTAGACTCAGCACTTACTACACTTGTAAATATGCATCAGCATAGTTTGTGGTATGTTATTAGATGCTACATGGGGAGATTTACTGTTTTATAGTTACTATAGCAGCAGCAGCAGAAGCAAAGCATAGAGCAGCAGAAGCAAAGCATAGAATGCGTGAAATCTACATAATTGTGGTTGGGAACAGAACAGTTTCAGTTGCAGCTATTGTCTTATCCGTAAAAGAATCTATGTCTTCATCTTGCTCTATTTACAACACTAGCTTCAAGAAGGGCAAAGCTGGGAGTCCATGCTAATTTCCCTTCCCCTCCCATCGAAACATCCAAGTGTATCCCATTGGTACAAAAATATGGGTCATTCTTATCATGTAATATGAAGTTGACACACAACCAGAAAAATATATAAGTCCTTTAAATGACTAAGGATAGCTTATTTAAAATTCTCTGCTGACATCCTCATTACTTCTGTTCAGTAACACATGGCCATTCATGCAATCTAACTCAGATTCCACTGTTTGAGAACTACCAAAATCAGTCAGCTGAATGCTTAGATTTTAAAAAAATAAAAATAAAAATAATAATAAAAAAAAAGGCCAGCTCTGTAGTGTATACTTTCCTACTTTCCTGCATTATTTAATTCTGGGGACAGTGAAAATGCTAAAGAAGGTATGATCAAAAAAAAAGACTGCTCTTCATTGTGGCCATCGTATTGCAATTTGAAAATTGCAACCTAGTAGCAGGAAATGACAAAGCAGAGTCTCATTGAATAGAAGCTACCTAACAGAAAGGAAACAAATGGTTAAGTTGGAATTTTTTTGTCCATACATGCCATCATTGTAAACATCACATGTCAATGAAATCAACTTCTTGTAAGCAAGACTGAAGGAAAATCTTTTAAGTTTCAACCTTAGATCAATTTAAAAGAGAAGAGGAAGGGCAGCCAAAAAATATCAGTTATTGTCACAAGTCACCTGAGGTGCTTTTGTCAGGATTTTGTGGACTATTTCAGTGACTGTTAGTCAATGAGAGCTGCTGTTACTGATGTTATGAGTGGATTTACTTCACTTTGAATGCAGTTTTGCCTCTCTCTCTTTTTTTTTTTATAATTATTATTATTATTATTTTTTTCAGGACACATTGATAATGACTCCCAGAATAACTCAGTTATCTGGATTAAAGGAGAGACTGAAATTCATTACACTTCTCTCCTTTTAAGGATGCCATTTTAGTAAAATAATCATGAAAAATTTGAAAAATGCAGCTTTTGTTTACTTTGTGCGAAATTTGTTTTGGGATGGAACCTTTTCAGCAGTTCTACTTTATGGACAGGTTTCTTTAGACCTGTCTCTAGCTGGAAATCCTGTCTGAATTTAACTTGAGATTCTGACATTTGAGTACATTTTCCCAAAGAGGAAACCGTTTCTTCAGTAAGGCTGTCATATATTCAGGAATATGGGACAGACATAGAAAGTGTGAAAAAATAGCTTTGCACATTCACAGTTACCTCGACACATCTGGGAAATGTCAGACTTGTAAAACAAACAGGATTCCTAGGTTGACTGAACACACAGAGAAAATGTAGGCAGTAAGTGCCCCACAGCTGCCAACCACTGAAATCATTGAGCGTCCTGTGAATGAACACGTTGCTTCTGGCCTTTAGAAAAGGTATTTGTGAATCAGAAAAAAAAATTGGAGATATCACGTATGGTCCCCACCTGAGATACCTGATCAAGATTCTAATTCAGATGAAATAAGACTTCCTCCTGTTCTTCCCATTTTTCCCTTTCACTTAGTCTTGTCTTCTTGTCTGACGGCAGAAGCAGAATCAGCCTTTTTTATCAGCATTCTGTCTCAAAAAGTTGCTATGTCAGAGACTGTTTACCTACAGTAGTAGTAAAGTAACTGGCCCAGGTTCTCTCTGAGAGTAATATTACACAGGCATGAAACTTAATATTGAAGTGACTATTATCCAATAAACCAATTAAACAATTAGGAAAAAAAAATCCTTTTAGTAGATAGATTATTTATTTATTTATTTTTACATAACAAACTTTAATAACCTTTCTCTAAAATTTGTAGAGAAGTGGAAACACTAAGATTTTATTTTATTTTTTCCTTGTTTGGTAATCTAGACAGAAGTAGGTCAGAGGAATCATCATGAAAAACTGAATGGTTTATATCGATTTTAATACTGAGCACCTTCTAAATGCCTCTTGAAATTATGAACTCCAATAACCATCACAGTAACACTGCTAAACTTTGGTTGTTTTTTTTTGTTTTGTTTTTGTTTTGTTTTTTTTCCCCCAAATAAGAACTGTGTTACACTTGGATGTTAATTTTATTATTTGCTTTCATTTTCCTTTCTACTGTTTCTGTTCTTCCTACCTTAAAATGACCATTGTTGTTATTTTACAAGATAGGAAAAAACAAAAACAAAAAAAACCTCCATGAGAAATGTATTATTGTAAATGGCAGAAAAATAAATAAATAAATAAATAAATAAATAAATAAATAAATAAATAAATAAATAAATAAATTGGACTTGTATTTGCAATGAACAAATTACTAGAGAATATAAATTATGGAAAGAATTTTCCTCTCAAATGTGACAGCAGTTCTTCAGGAACAATCAACACAGATATCTTGCTGCTACTGTTTTCATATATGTTCCAGATATAAAGAACTACCAAAAAGGTTTCTCTGTCTAAAAGGAAGAAATGAAAAGACGCATTTAATAGTTTGAAGTCTGGTCATGAGGGATATGGAGAAAGCTGAGGTACTTAATTACTTTTTTGTATTCAGTCTTCACCTGCAAGTGTTCTAGCCCCACAACCCAAACTGCAGAAAGCAAAGATAAGGAGAAGGAAGATCTGCCCTCTGAAAGTGAAGATCAGGTTTGAGACCATCTGCAAGTGCTCAAGTTCGTGGGAACTAGGTTCTCAGGGAACTGGTGGGTGAAGTTGCCAAACCACAATCCATAATATCTGAAAGGTCACAGCAGTCTTCTGAAATTCCCATTGATAGCAAAATCCAAAAACCTCCAATGGTTTGCTTGTTTTTTTTTTTTTTTTTTTTTTTTTTTTTTTTTTTTTTTTTTTTTTTTGAGCCATAGAACTACAGTCTCACCTCTGTGCCTGGCAAAACCAAGGAGCAGATACTCCTAAACCCCTTACTAAGGCACATAAAAAATAAAGATCAGGTGATTGGTAGTAACCAACATGAATTTACCAAGGGCAAGTCATGCTCAAAAAACCTGGTGGCCTTTTATGATGGATTTACAACATCAGTGGGTAAAGGAAGATGATGTCATCTACCTGGACATGCACAAACTGTTTGACACTGTCTCTTACAACACTCTGGTTGTGAAATTGTAAAAAAGAAGTTTTGATGAATGGACCACTCACTGGATAAGGAAAAGTCTGGTTGGTCACACTCAGAGAGTTTCAATCAATAGATAATGTCCAAGTGAAAATTGGAAATGAGTGGCATTCCACATGAATTGGTGCTGGGACCAGTGCTATTTAATATCTTTGCTTGCAACATGGGCAGTAGGATTGAGTGCTCCCAGCTAGTTTACAGATGACACCAAGCTGAGTAGGGTAGGTGACATGCATGAGGGAAGGGATGTCATCCAGAGGGACCTGGACAGCCTTGCAAGGTGGGCCCATGCCAACCTCATGAAGTTCAACAAGGCCAAGTGCAAGGTCTTGCACCCGAGTCATGTCAATTCTAAGCACAAATAAAGGTTGGGCAGAAAATGTCTGGAGAACATCAGTGAGGAGAAGGATTTGGAGGTGTCCATTGATGAAAGACTAAACTTGGACCAGAAATATGCACTTGCAGCCCAGAAAGCCAACCATATCCTGGGTTGCAACAAGAGAAGTATGACTAGAAGGTCAAGAAAGATGATTCTGCCCTCTACTTTACTGTTGTGAGATTCCACCTGGAATACTGTGATCAGTTCTATGGTCCCCAGCACAAGAAGGACATGAGCTGTTGGAATGGGTCCAGAGGAGGAATACGAAGATAATCAGAGGTCTGGGTGACCTCCCCCATAAGAACAGATTAAGAGAGCTGGAACTTCACAGCCTGGAGAAGAGAAGGCCCCAGGGGGATCTTCTAACAGCCTTCTAGTATTCAAATGGATCCCACAGGAAATCCAAGAATGGACTTTTTATACTGGCATGTAGTGACAGGATAAGGATAAAAGGCTTTAAACTGGAAGAGGGTAGATTTAGACTAAATGTTAAGAAGAAATTCTTTACTATGAAGGTGGTGGGACAGTGGAACAAGTTGCCAGAGAAGCTGTGGATGCCCTTGGGGGATGGGGCCCTGTCTCTTAAAGGTGATCTTAAAGATCCCTCGCAGCCCAAACCATTCAATGATTGTATGGATCTATGAATCAGATAATTCAAAATATACTGTAAAACAGGTTTATAACTATAGGGAAGAAAATTAAAGTGCATGTTCAACCATATGTTACTCTAAGTTTAATAACCTTGGAATGGTTGCAGCAAGATGCGATTAATTAATGTTTATCAAACACTTTACAATTCTTTGGTTGCCAGATACATAGTGTATATAAATCCACGTGATGACAAGATTACTCTGACTAATTCACTACTGCTTTATATTGTGTATGATCTCAAGAAACGTCCAAAATTCTAATCTCAAACTGTGAGTGTTAGTGCATCATCCAATTGGCATCTTTACATTTGATTGCATCACACTTAGGAGAGCACTGGAAAAATAAACATAACTCCACAGAGCTGAAATGACCCACATTAACACTGCAGTTCCAAACCATGACAAATTACTTCCTAATTGATGTTATCTAGGATCAGGAGTCAAGAATGCTTGTTCACTTAACGTCTACTCATTTCTGCTTTGTTCTTTTTATTTCTTTTTTCTTTTTTTTTTCTTTTTTCTTTTTTTTTTCTTTTTTTTCTTCTTTCTTTTTTTAAGGTGCTGTTTTGTTGTTGTTTTCTATTTGTTTGCTTGTTACATTTTGCTTTATATATCATAGACTAAAAAAAGGAGCTCAATTCCACAGGACCATTAATTAACATGTAATTTTTTTCATTTATTAGTTAATGAGATTCCTAATGCTTTCCTCTTCCTTGAAAGAAAAAAAAAATTCTGAATACCTTAGATAGTGAAAATATAAATCATTCCTCTTACTGGCTAGATTTCTGAAGAATAACAAGTGATAGGTCGTTGCACGAATGCAAACATCTATATGCTTATTGGTCTACCTGCTGTTGTCCTAACTTATACATCAATTTGTTGAATTTTAACAATATTTGACAAAATATCTAGCACTCAGGTACACTAACTTCTGAGAAGATATATCAGAAGAGGAAAGCAAGGAAAAAAACACCTACCAGCAATCTAGATGAAGTTCAGGCTAGAATATTAGCTTTATTCATTGTAGACTCTAGAAACTCCACAAAAGGAATAGTCCTGAAAAAGTCTACATATGAGACATTTTAAAATTCTTTTGCTCGTGTTTTTTTTTTTTTTTCCCCTCATAAATATATTAAGTAATTATTTATTAAAGTAAAATAATTCAAGAAATTAAAATTACAGGAAATTAAAATTTCTTGTTCTTCTTCAGAGATAATATTTTTTCCTTGGCTTTGTAAGTTGAAATGGTTTTGGTTCCTTAGAAGAGACATTCATTTTCAGTGTAAGAAAATGTAGTTACTGGTGGGAAAGGAATCAAAATCACAAAGGATCTAGGAAAAAGGAATTTCCTGCTAAATTGCTTGAGTGGAAAAGACTAACGTGCTGGCTGCAACAGGCTAAATTTATGTTCAAAAATGTTCAGTCAGATTAGCTGCATAAAAAATCATGTTCCATGCCTGTGAATACCAGATAAATTAAATTTGCCACTATAGTGAAAGACAAAGTATATAAAATACTTCAAACTCAATCTAACATTTATCTTGATATCAATTTGGTTGCTTTTGTCTTTTTTTATTTTTTTATTTTTTTTAAGCTTTAATGGGAAAAAAAAAAAGAAAAAAAAAAAAAAAAAGCAAATGAGTGGAAAACATGTGCAAACAGTTTTTAGGAGCTCATGAAGCTCCTACATTCCTGCAACTACCACAGTTCTTCATGGAAACTGCAACTCTGTTTCCTTCCTCTCTCTGAAGTCTGCATTTGATGACAGGGACAAAAACAAAACAAAATGAAACAAAATGCTGTTTGACATAGGGAAAAGACTGAGAGGGGATCTTGTGAATGTTTGTAAATATCTAAAGCAAAGTTGGAGGCAAATGGATGAGTCCACGCTCTTGGTGATGCAGAGAGACAGGAGAAATAGCAGTGGTGTAAAACTTGAACATAGGAAGTTCTATATTAATATGCAGAAGAACTTCTTTACAGAAGGGGCAATGGATCACTGGAATGGGTTGCCAGAGAGGTTGTGGAGTCTCCTTCTATGGAGATATTCAAGATCCATTTGGACACCTATCTGTGTAACCTATTGTAGTGTAGCTGCATTAGATGGAGGATTGGACTTGATCTCTTCAGTCCCTTCCAAACCCTGCAGTTCTGGAATTCTATGAGATTAAAACCAGGCATACTCAGAATATATACTCAATATGAATGGAGTTTGACAGCCCACATAAAAAAATCCATGTGTATCAGGGATCTTGGCACTTCCTCCACAGTCTAGTGAATCCAGTGTTGGGAAGCTATGAGAGTGCTTCTATCAATGCTGTTACAATCACCAGGAATAATAGCTGAAAGTATTCCCTAGGGTGGTATAAAGTGAGATAGGATTGTGCAGAGCTAATATTTAATTCAGCTTTATTATGTGATGCCTTAGACACAGATCCCTTGCTGGCATTTAATCAAAGATATTGAACAGTTTGGAACCAACAAAATGAAGCCAAAATCTGAGAATTCTAAGAGATCTGATTCCTTATAATTATTTCTATTACCATCAAGAAAAATAAAATATGTAGTAGGATGTTTTAGTTTATAAAACCATAGTCTACTTGCGTAAGATGAAGAAAAAGCAAAATGTTTTGCTATAATAAATTGTAATCATGCTCAGAATTTTCAAATTGATGCCAATTTTCTACAATAATGTATCAGATGATTTCAACAACTCCTGCAATGAATGAAAGTATAAAACCATTTAGGAAAGATTTATTACATCACTTGTGGTGTAATTTGTATGCCTTAAGATCATTAGTGGTTTGCCTTCTTTTTCTTGGATCTGACAATGCATGAGAGCAGATTTAACAGTAAATACTAAACAACTTAGGATTCTAAACCACATAGGTCATTTGTGAAAGGCTGCTTTCCACATTTAAAAATAAATTCATAAAAAGAAAACAAGCTCATTTCTTCTCAAAATTTCTTTGTATGTTCTCACATGTGAGTGCTTGCCATGACAGAGGGTGCACAGAAAGACCTAGAGATGCAAATATGCACAGAATCACATTAAAAAAAATCCTTAATAAGTCACTAAGACAGCTTATACGTTTGTCCCTTTTCACTCCCCAGACAAATACAAATAATAATGACCACATTAAAAAGTTAAGGAATTAACGATGTCAGGATAAAGATGAACTCAGAAAAGGAAAAATAACAATAAAACCTCAAAGACAGAGCTCCTCTGGATGTTTCCACCTTCAGAATGTGTAAATTTAAAACAGGTGAACTTAACTTAAAACTGTAGGCCGAAGTACAGAAAATCTGATGGATTTTCTATGTAGCAGTCACTGCGCATCTACCTGACCTTTACAGGCACAAAGCTATACATGATATCTGTGTACAGACACAGCTGAACATGGCTATCTCACATTACAGAGGGATGAGAAGTCTGTCCAACTGTGAATTTTCCTCTCTTCATGTATTTCCTTAATAGTTTCCCTATTTTCTCACAGAAAAGAAGAACAAGCAAATATTTCAAGTCTCTCAAAGCTATCTTACATTTCATCCTCTGTCTGTTTGTGGCCAATTTCTGCTTCTTCAAAGACAGGTAATGAATGGAAAATAACCCTAAAATACAGCCAGTTAAAGAACACTATGAAGTATGGTTGCATAAAGCACAAGCTTTGATACCCTTCATAGTGATGCCAGTGGCAAATCGCCTATCTAGCTTGTTGAAAACAGAGTTAAACCACTTATCATACCCATTTTTATGAGAACACAAAACATTTTCCAACATAATCTACTAGCAAGTGCTTGGTTTAGCATGTTGGCTGAGCCGCAAGAAGTATACTAAGGAAATTATTGTTATTTGGGAAATTCCACTATCTGGAAACTTGCCTGGATGTTTTGATCTGAATCCAACAGAACTTGGATTTATTTTATTTATTGTATTGTATTGTATTGTATTGTATTGTATTGTATTGTATTGTATTTTATTTTATTTTATTTTATTTTATTTTATTTTATTTTATTTTATTTTATTTTTAAACCTGAAACTCAATGTTAACTATGTTAACTACATTAACTGAGAATATCTTCATAAAAACATGCTGCTATGCTAAAATATCCCAGGGTGTGCAAGAATTTTTATTTTCAAGTCTGGTGGAAAAGCAACCAGTTTTGGCCCTCTTACCTTAAATTATCACAGTAATAAAAACCCCAGTTTCTCAGCTGAGATTTGAAGTGCAGCTTCTGTGCCCAGCAAGTTTTAAGCTTTTGTATTACAATGTTTTCGTCTCACAATATATTTAGAATATCACAAAAAACAGGATCACCTTGGCAGCATATTTCTACTGTTCCATTGAGATAACAGTTTTATATATGTAACTGCATGTACTAGTCATTCTGTATAACTATGGATCTTATAAAAATGCAACACATTTATGTAACAAGAAGCAGCATACTTAGGAGAAACTCCTAATCTTCATCAACAGATCTACTTGCTTACACTGTTTTGTTAGGAGGATGCTCATCTGAAAAATGCATGTGAATCTTTGAATGTGATAGAAATAAAATGCTCCAAAGCAAGACATGAAAAAAGGAGGATAACAGGAAATTTAAGGGATGCCTAAATTCATGAACCAAAATCACTACTCAACTCCTTCACTGCTTAAAAGTCCCAAGCCAGCTGTATCTTAAGAACTTTCTTTGTTGTCTTGACATATTCACAGACTTCAAAGATTCCAGACGTCTGAGGCCTTTTCAAATACCATTTTTCCCTCTGCAATGTAGTACTGCTTCCAGAGGAAAGGTGGTAAAGAACAAAGTTCTGCCCAGCGGACTGCATGAAGAAGGGAGGACAAGCTTCTCAAACTTCATGCAGCTAGCTGACTTGATTGAAGATTATACTTTTACCTAATTAACAATTGCACTAATTGCTATACATAGGGTGCTCTGAAATTAATGCTGCCTATTTATTTCCAAGGAAATTATAACACATACAAGTAGCATAATAACACTATTTGCCAGAGTAAGTTCACAGATAATAAACACTGTTTTTCAATATTGTTACCGCTATAACCTATGTATTTTCTTGTGGTATGAACAAGAGCCTGAATACCATGCTTGTAGAATTCTTCATGGCCATCCAGAACTTAACTTGTCTTTCACATCATTTTGTCACTCTGCATCTCTGCTGCCATCCAACACACAGCAACAAAATGTAGTGGAGTATTGGAGAGAACGTTCCACTTCCACTGCCATGCTACCAAAATCTGTCTCTGATATTGCAGGCAAACATAATAAAATAAGAGGCATTATTTTCAGAGCATTCCTTATAGTACTAATAATTGATGACCTTCACTTACTACTCCGGTCTGCTTTTCCCAGTACTCTAGAAGAATGAATGCTTATTGGTGCATAAGTACAGAAGAAGACACCATCTGATACACCAATTGCTCAACTCAGAGTTTTAAGTAGGCCACTAAATCAATAAATAAGCGGGACCTCATGCACTCTCCTGGAACACTGTTTTCTGCTGACTAGCTCAATTATTTATTATCGCTGGCCATTAAATACCACTGTTTGTCTCTCAGCACTGTATATAGTTAGACTAAAAAAAAATTGAAATTCTCTCTGGGAACCTGATTTAGGACACTAGGAGTAAAATCTTCACAAATGAGACCTGGTTTGTTCTTCAGTTTCTGTTTATAGGTTCTGAGCACAGGTCTGGTGCGAGGTGTACATAGATTTTTTAAGCTACGTACTTCTAGTACATGTCAGGACTTCTAGAAATTGTATGCAGTCTTTCACAACTTTGTTTTTTTTGAGTGAGGATGCATGAGGTATTGTGAAAAGTAATCAGAAATAAAGAACTGAAGCACATATTCTGTAAACTTTTTTCTTTTTTTGGGGGGGGGGGAGGGCGGGAGGGCGGGGGAAGATAGCGAGATATTTCCTAAAATTATTTCAAGACTAGTTTTAAAGTTTAATTCCAAATTCATTCTGTAATTCATGCTCTCGTATTCTTTAATACTACAGATATAGGCAATTGAAGAAGAACTAAAGCAATGTGTTGTTTGAAAAGGACAACCACAAAAAATACAGTCTGCTGTAAACAAATGTCTCCTGCAGACATCTTCAAGCAAAAATTGACAAAATTTATATGGATATACTCTTTCTCATAACACTGAACAAAATATCTGTTGCTCTTTGAGGCAACATCATGAGACAGGGGAGACATTGTCTGATCAGCTGCAGGAGTGCCTTTCTACAATTGTAGGAAGTCACATGGCTTTTATGTTCTTCTTGATGCATTTAATTCCAGTCATCCTATTAAGGGTTTTTCCAAGTATCCAGATCATTTGAATGCCCCCAGTAAATAGCAAAAGACTTTGAATAAATTCTCTGTAATGATAAACACATTCTGGACAACTCCAGCATTAGGATTTCTTTTTGCCTTTAATGCATGAAGCTGAAAAAGCGCCTAGTGCAATGGAAAACTATTATAAATGCAATTATATCCCAAATTTGATAGCTGAAGGATGCTGGATAATAATAGTGATGATATTCTCCTGGACAAGGGCATAAAACCTTAAATATAACAGATCAAAAATAGAAAAAGAAATTCAGAAGTAAGCTTGCGTCAGAAACAATGTTGCCAGCAGAAACAGGGAAGAAATTGTCCCACTGTACTCAGCAAGATATTGAGGCCCTGGAGTGTGTTCGAAGAAGGGCAACAAAGCTGGTGTGGGGTCTGGAGCACAGGCCTTATGAGGAGAGGCAGAGAAGGAGCTGAGATTGTTCAGTGTGGAGAAGAGGAGGCTCAGGGGAGACCTTAGTGCTCCCTATAACTACCTGAAGGAAAGTTGTAGTGAGCTGGGGATCAGCCTCTTCTCTTGTGTAACTAGTGATAGAACTAGAGGGAATGGCTGCAAACTGTGCCGGGGGGAAATTCAGGCTCAGTGCTAGGAAATAGTACTTCTCTGAAAGAGTGGTCAGGCACTGGAATGGGCTGCCCAGGCAGGTAGTGGAGTCATCAACCTTGGAGGTGTTCAAGGAACAATTGGATTTTGTGTTGAGGGACATGGTTTAGCAAGAGCTATAGGTGATCAGTGGATGATTGGACTGGGTGATCCTGTGGGTCTTTTCCAAGCTTGGTCATTCTATGATTCTATGATTCTATGATTTTAAGCCAAATTGAAAATAACTTTAATTAAAAGAATGATTTGTAAATAAATAAATAAATAAGTTGTGATTATTTCATTTTCTTTAATGTTTAAACACTTTCAACAAGCACAGAATTAGCTGGGACCTGAGGCTGCATTTGTAAGGCAGTTGAAGGCAATCAACTTAAAAATTCTGCATCCCTGCCCTCCTCCATGTGTTGTTGGATTTTGAGTATAAAACTGGCAGAAAATTTGTCATTTTGCTGCTGTTGTTTTGCTACTTGACGTTTCTGCTCCACAGGTTTAGCTAACATGGACTAGTTCATGAACAGGATCACTGAGGATTAGTTCTGGCACAAAACAAAAGGCAATGTTATTGCTTTAAGCCTATCATATTATGTAGGAACATGGGGAATGCCACTGCCATAAAAGAAAAAAGACTGCCCTGACAAAGTCCTTATAAAGATGAGGACTGAACCCATTTCCAATTAACTGCCAATCATGTTAAATAAATAAATAAATAAATAAATAAATAAATAAATAAATAAATAA
>JAPSGF010000003.1:34272703-34292335 GCA_035772895.1 Perdix hodgsoniae
TAAATAAATAAATAAATAAATAAATAAATAAATAAATAAATAAATAAATAAGCAAGCAAATAAATAAATAAATAAATAAAATAAGGAAAGGAAAAGATATATATATATACTAAAAACTTGTATATATTTTTTATGATTTCCAAAAACTCACCCTTAAAAGGAATGAGAAAACAATTCTTGAACCAGATAAAGTAAAACATGAAAAGCATGCTTTTAACAATAACAACAACAACAAATTCTGCCAAGAATTTAATTTACAGATTTTTGGTTCCTGTTTTAACATGATACATAAGTAGCCAGACATATGCAATATTTATACATGATTTGCAGAAATTATTTTTAGTTTCAAATCTACATACTTTTTATGGCTGAAATGATACACTTTGGAGCTAGGTTTAAATCGAGAAAAAGACTCACTGTCGATAACATAGCCAAGGATGACACCCAGGAAAATGATTTACTGCTGTTAATCATATTTTAAAGTCTCTTTTCTACAAAGAGTTCCCTAACTTCAATAGCTTTTAAATCATCAATTGATTAAATTGGTATATTCCAGTTTAGTTCTTGTTTTGCCACAGAATTCTAGAATTAAATAATAAAAAATATAAAGTATTATGATATATAAGATGTGCATGTGCTTATGACATTTTCTACTGGGTGGGGTGCAAGCTGAGGGAGACTAATATAGAGAACCTGTATCAAAATTACTTGGGGTGGTTGTTAGTTCTCTAAGAGAAGGAATACTTTTCTTAGGAATTTCCTGTTAGTTTATAGCTGTCTTGATACATCTCTAGAGAATGCCTATCAGAGAGCTAATCATGTTCTTCGCCCATGCCAGAAAACAAACAAATAAACAACATAGATTCCTATTCCTTTCTACATTTAATTTTATAAAGCACATAGCATTTCATTTATATAAAAATTATTTATTTTACTTATATAAATAATATTCATACTCCTTTAAATCTACTTTCTTGCATTCTTGTTATTTAATAGTCAGCAATGCTGCAAGTACCTGTAGATATGTGAAATGTGGAGAAAGAAATCATCTATTAAGCTCAAATAGTTCTTAGTAGGATGTGACATAATGCTTTATCTTGACTAAATATAGGTGACCTGAATTTAAATGCCTTTATCCATACCCTTGGATGACATGTCTCACTGGCTGGAAATCAGTTGAATATTGAACCTCTATTTACTTCTGATTTCTTACTATCACTATAGATTAATGGATATACCCCAAGCCTTCCCAGAAAACTCCTGTTAGGACACTTTTATTATATAAATTGGAAAGTGCCAATATTCTGGTCATCTGTACCGTAAATTATTACAAGATAAAGTTGACACAAACTTATATTTAATATCTCTTTTATGTAAAAACAGGCATATAAAAATTATGCATTTAATTTGAGCTACTTTTTCTGTCTTTATATTGTAGGTAAGTGTGCAGTAGCTTGTATTCTTTGGAAAATAATAACTGAGAGATACTAAGTGAGGCAGACAGAAACTATATGCTGTGATTATTAGCAGTAATTATGTCAATAAGATGATCTCTTTCACTCTCTTTTTTCTCTTCCCCATTTCCCCCTTCCTTGTTTCCCCCTTCCAATTCAGGTAGTGGCTGGAAGACAGGTGCAGACAGGTGAAATTCTTCCTCACAGCCACCTCAGCAAGAAAGAAGCAGCCACAGCCCAAAGCATCAGGTTAGTAGCCTACCTCCTGCAATCGATAGATGGAAATGGGCAATTCCTCCTGTATGCTATAGCTGACCTCTGTCCCCTATGTGCCATGTACCCAACAGCAAGTCTATAAGACAGAGCCTGAGATTTTGGTCTTCAGCAGTAACACAGTTCTGCTGGTGAACAATATGGCATGAAAAGGAGACCTGGAGTTTCAGTTTACATAAGGGGTCTGGAAGGTGTTGCTCTGTAAGGACAGTTCGCTTCAGCAAACAAACTTCAACACAGGATGTTCCATACAAACGTGAGGAAAAACTTCTTTATGGTGAGGATAGATTCTCAAGATATGCCTTGACACTTTCCTGTGCAACCTACTCTAGGGAACCTACTTTAGCCGGAGTTAGACTAGATGTCCTCCAGAAGTCCATTCCAACCACTATGATTCAGTGATCCTAAGAAATTATTGACATTAATATAATTCCATTTTAAACTGAGGATATTTAACAGTGGTCTTTGGACCTGTTCTTGACAAACAAAATCTGACATAAGGTGGTCAGTCTGCAAACCAGGTGGATCTCGTTATCCATTAAGTGCGGGCCATTTTGTGTCACAGTATGTCTTTTCCTCTCCTATCTCTTTGAATTACTGTGATTCTTGATAATGATTTTAATCACTGTGGCAAGTGGATTGAAAAGTCTCTGCCAGGTGAAAGAGCAGATATGGTACTGACTGTTCTCAAATTTCTCAGCACTCCCTGGAGGTCCATCCAAGTTCAGAAGTTTTATCACAGCAATATTTTACAGCTTCTATAACTTAAGTCTTTCTGAAGTTTATTGTTGGCAGGTATACCGTATTCTCCCAGGCTTTGTGGTTTCATCTATTTTTCTTCTCTTCTTTCATCCACATCATGATAATCAACTCCACACAGGTCGGAGAACTCTTCAAAGTACTCCTTTGAACTTCTACCTCCTTAAAGACATCCCTGCTGTATTCTCTGATAACTTGGATCTCATCCAGTTTTGCTAGATAAAGACTTAGGAATATTTGGTGAGCACCTTATTAGCTAAACAGGAGAGCAGACAGAAGTTCCTACATTTTTCATTAACATCTGGTCTGAGAACAGTGGGAGGGAAGAAGCCAGCAGTGAATGATCTGCATGCACTGGTTGCAAACTGGTATCTGCTCTCCCAGATGAAACCACATATTTGAAGCACCATTTTAAATCTTCAGCAAGGAACTATCATTTCATCATTTATGTTAGTTAGAAGACATATAAATGAGGTTTTTTGCCACTATCCTTCCAAAACACAGATCATCTTTTTCCTGAAATGTTCAGATGAAAACAGCTGTTTTCAACCTCTCAAGCATGCATACTATAAGGAGCCAGCAGAAACCAGAGAGATTTGCTGTCTCAAGTATTGAAAGAAGGAGCAACTTATTGCACAGGTGCCCGTAGTAAGCTTTTCATTAGAATGCTTATGCATATTCCACTGAAGAAAATCCAAATTTCCCATAGACTTTGTGGAGTATTGCTTATTTCTGATTTATTTTCCTTGTTGTGTACCTCTCCCTTTCACTTGCTAGGCCAACAAAGCTGCAACATCAGTTTCTATTATTCTTAATACAAGCCATCTCCTCTTAATATACTTATCAAAATTGTAAGATGTGCACTTGAATCAGACATCTTGAGCTTTTGCACTATCTTTTTGTCATCATATCTGATGTTGTTCCCTTCCTAGAAGGTGTTAAGACTCATCTGGAATGAAGAATGTTGTGAGACCTTCCCAGTTCTCCAGATTTTCGTGTTTACTCATATTGAGATTTCCCCTATCTCCTGTCTGCTTTTCCCATTACTAATACTCTGTTTGTTTCATGTGAATTCATGTGTTTCAATGTGAATTGTTATGTACTCTGGGTTATGGCTTTTAAAAGTTTTCAGGGACATAAACCTCATTTTCTTCTGTGTTACTGAAATATATTCATCATCACGAGAGAACGTGTAATTCTCTGCAAGAGTTTGATGTGAATCAATTGTAAGTTTTCTTTTTGCTTTTTTTTCTATTGTCTTCAGGAGGGCTGCCCACTTAGGATGATTGAGTACCTTAAGTGTTCAAGTTAATTCATTCAGTGCCCTACATAAAGAGACACTTGTGATTATTCAGCAGTGTCTAGCAATGGAGGCAAAGTTAGTTCACAGAAACTGTCAATTTCTTACTCAGTAATCTGTGTGGCTTTGAAAAAGTTTGTCTTGAAAAATATTAGTATGAACACTGAAAATATGGGAAGTTTATATAAGGGGAAAGAGATACAGTATCTTCACTATGTTAGAAGCACCACTGACCATCTTTTACACTGTTTTGAGTAATCCAACACAACAACTGGAATCAATGAGAAAAACAGTGAATTTGTCTGCATTGAGCTGAAAATGGAGAGGTCAGACTTCAAGATTTTCTGTTGCTGAGAAACTAATGGAAGAAACTGCCCAGAAGTCTTTGATAGGTCAGGATACTAGAGGGAATGAATAAAGACAAAAACATCATTTAAAAATATATATGTATCATCTACTACCTCTGCTTCAGTTTATTCTTTCCAGAACAAAGAATTGCAATTTATCTTGCTTGTAGAATGCAGCAAAGGCAGGGAAATACTAAACTTTTTTCTACCAAATTTCATAAATTTGAAATAGACTGTCTTCCTCTTCTATTAATTATACATAAAATGGAAGAGTAAAATGATACTGCTTTCTTTTACTCGCACATACACACACACCGAAAACAAAGAAAAGAGAGAGGAAAAGTGAGAACAATATATGTATATCTACCCTCCAAATATTCTTTACTTGGAATTCTGTTCAAACTACAACCACTTAAAATAATGTTCCTTTTGATCTGGGTTTTATAGTTGTTAAAGCAGTTGTAAAGATAAAAGCTTTGCAAAAAATATGATGCATGACAAAGTATAAGAATGGAAAATCTCATTGTCACATTAATTATCTATTGACAGAAGATATACAGTAGGTGATGCAATGGCTTTGGATGTTCTTGTCTTTATTACCTCTTGGGGGAAAAGTTCAGATCATGAAATGAGTTTGGTGCTCTTCAGTGGACATTTGTCCTCATCATAAAATAACCTCATAATTCAGCGCGATGTAACAAAATTGGAGAGCTCAAATTGAGGAGGCTTAGAAACAGCAGCATCAGGGAGCAATAAATCAGGCTAGAGGTGCAGGACAATGCCACTTGGGGTGACTTTCACAGCATCTATAAGACAATGCCATCCCCATTACAAATCATTTTGCCAGTCAGACATCCTAAGGAGTAGCACAGACTTGAAGATCAGACTAGAAATAGTGCTAAAAAAGGTATCAGAAGTGGTCTAAGACACAACCCTGCTCAAATGCCATTTTTAAAGAACAGAGATTTTAATTCTGTATAAAAGTCATATTCTGTAATTTTGCTTTTCTATTTACTTATTTTTAGGGATTTTTCAGAGGTGTAAACAAAAAGCAATGTGTATGATACTCACCTATGTATATAAGGTATCTTGAGGGGTATGTTTAAATATGTCTGCCACTGTAGGTGTTATATTGTAAGAATTATGTTAACACAGGTGTCTACTCTACATATCTATCTTACCATTGGTTGTAAAAATTCAAGCAAATTCTCATATGCAACTACAGCTAATTAAACTCAGTTTAATATGAAATTAACTGCTGCCTTTCAGTTACATTTTAACATCTAATGTCATCATCTCAGTGTTACCTTCTGAGATGGCTGCAGTAGGTATCTTTGCTATCTCTACAGAGCCAAGGAGGCCCACATACAGCTATTTTGCTTATCATAAATGTCACTGTCTGGCCCACAGAGAGCATTACATTCAATCAGGGAGAAGACATTGACATAGTTCTAGAATGTAAATCATCACTATGAGACACTAAACTCTGCTGAGGGCCATCGTTCACTTGTTTTCCTGTCATTTGTCATGATACAAGGGGGAATCAAATGTCAAAAAAGGAATCAGAATGGAGACGTGTAGAAATATGAATTACATGGTGGACAGAGGAAGAGAATTGCTTTTTGTTCTAGTTAAACGTTCTTATAAATAAGACTTAAAATATTCTTAGCCTTTTGGTGTAAAAAATCATCTGGAATAATTTGTAAAGACATTTTACTATTAATACAATGAGTTAATGGCATGAGGAAATACAGGAGGTAATTCCATTTAAGTCCTAAGGCCTATACTTAGAACATACGGAAAAGGAAACTTAAAGCACTGAAAGAGTCTACCTTGACTTACAGCCTTCTTGAGAAGTAATTACTCCACAGTGAGATACAACATGTGCTATGCCAAAATTGGAAAAAAAAAAAAAAAAAAAAAAAAAGCTAATTAACTAGCATATATTATGTATTTCCAAGATAGAAATGGATACGTTTTCAAACTTTTATTTATTTATTTTTAAAATTTATTATCTCTCTTTAATTATAAAGGAAGCAAGCTGAATTATTGTCCAGCTACAGCACAGTCTGAGTGGATTAAATTATAACTGCCGCCTTCATGGGGCTGTAGGTAACGTAGTAAAATAAAATAGTTTCCTTCTTCAGATTTTCCAAATGTGGTTAGATGAGAGACTAGTCAGAGCTATGAAAGTATTTAGATGCAGAACAACTGTTTTTTAATTCTGTCATCTAAACCTGCTACCTAAATACAATCTTCTGTGATGGAATGATAATGATTAATTAGGTAAAGCAGCTCTATCCAACATCTTGTGTAGTTATGACTTATGTTAGCCTCACTGACCATAACCTTCACCAGCTTTGCTCAATTAACTGAGGTTAAGTATTCTAGATTACTGAAGAATTGGGTGACGGTATATCAGAATGGCATTCCTATTTAAAAAAATAAAAGATAGCCAGGCATTTCAGAGACAATATTCAACACTAAGTATTCACAGCACCATTCTTTACCACAGGTCAAGTATGGACAAATTGTTAACAATGGTATTTATCATACCTGTTTTGAGCCACCAGAGAACTAGGCTTGGATGCAAGCTGCACTTTATGGAGCAACATATAAGTGCTGCAAAGAGGCAGCCATTTTAGGCAGTGATTCATGTCATGCTAAACATCAAAGCTAGGACAAATCAGCAGAAGTCACTTAACGACTAAATGCCATTTGCAAGTTTTATATGACTAAAAAGGAGTGAGATTAACTCAAAACTCTCCACCCAGTACACGTTCTGATGACTGAAATTTCTCATGGAAGGTGTAGCAGAAGATTCTCAGAGGGTCTCATTCTTTTTGTAGTGACTAACTTAGTATAAAATATCATTGATAATTTGGCATGTATGGGTTAGCTATGGAGATACCTAGAACCTGGACATTTCATGGGCTTGGTACATCTAAAAGTGTGTCAGTGTAAGTTATATTACTGCTTGCAATTTGAAAATATCAAGAGTACTCAAACTGTAGTGTTAAAATCTCAGAATGATACTTGGCATGGTTTCAGAAAACAACAGCTAGTACTTTCCTAACCATAATAGGGTTGGAATACCTAACCAGCGTCAGGCTGAACCTAGCATAGTCCAGGCAGCATTTCCAACAGCAGTTTGCAAGTGGCAACCTTGATGTGAAGGCTGACAGTTTACTAGTATGGAAAGATATATTTTTTTTCATGCCACATGAGCTTAATGATAGGAAAAAAAAAAAAATGTGTTCAATTTATAAATTCCTTTAAAGCTTAGTCTTAAACTGTATCCATGCCTTCTTTATTTAAATCATTTGTTTTCTGAACTGACGAGAGGCAGTCTGTGCCTAAAAATACAAAGCGTAGCCAGCACTGATATAGTATGTCTCTCATTAGTGCAGCTGAAACAATAACCAATGCTAAATGTTTTTCAGGTGATTCAAAGCTTAGGCATCTGCCCGAGAAATGCTAGCAAGCACCCCTCACAGTTTCTCAGGACAGTAATTTATATGGTCTTTTACATGTGGAATGAATGCTTCATTTCTCTCTTTGCAGTGTTTTCAGTACTGGAACAGACACAGATGTTTTATCTTGTTATTTATAGTCTCATAGCCACCTTCTGTTCAGTGCAGCCTCCTGTTGTCTCTCTACCAATACTTAGCTCAGAAACACCTAGAACAAGCACATCTCTCTGCCTCTAGGAAGCTTCTCTAAGATCTTTGTAGCGGTACACATAAAATAATAACGGTACTTACAGTAAAGTAAATGCAGGCTTGTGCTTTTGACGTTAGGAAAAAGAAAATTCACCTTCAATGTGTGTGTTTGTAGTCCTCTAAAAAAATATGTCAGAGGTAGAAATATAGCCACAGATAATCTGACTGTATACATCAAAGTGATACTTTTGAGGGAAAATTTCTGATGAGATAAAATAAATCACTGGATTTTCTTGAATGGAATGGAAAGTAGAGAATAAAGTACTAGATTTTAATGAACTGAAATTTTTAATAAAATCATAACTTTTTCATACTTAACACAGCAAAACAAGTAAGCTACCCCCAGTTCCAAAATATATATATATATTTTTTTCCAAAATATTATTAAGTTGTTCAAATGATGAAAAAGAGTCAAAGAAGAAAAATGAAAAAAAAAAACAAAACAAAAAAAAACCCGAATTACTAAGGCATACTCATATTTTTCTAATGATATCAATTATAAGAGAACAGGTACAAATGACACTGAATACGAACAAAGCTTGTTGGAATTCAGGATCTTTATTCTTCAACAAAATGTATGCATGATTTCATTGTAAAATTTATAGATAAATTCAGCATGTAAAGAAGTCTAGAAAAAAAAAAAAATGGGATTATATCCTGTTTCATGCCAGATTTTAAAATGTATATTTAAAATCTCTCCCATATGATCAATAAAATGATGCATGTGGATAGTCAAGGAATAGTATGTTGAGGAATCCTATATTGGAGACGTTACAGTGGAACAGATCTGTGTTGCTCTAGGGGAGGCTCTGGGAAGTAACTGACTGGTTTGTTTGTTTGTTTGTTTGTTTGTTTGTTTGTGTTCCTTTGTACTCCATAGGAGTGTGGTCAATTTACTACATGTCTGCAGGAACATGTACCTCTGTTTGCCAGTTGTGATTAGTAATAAGTAGAGGAGACAGAGCTGTAGTCCTGCAGCCTTCTGGTTGCCTGATGTGGGAGTTATGCTGCACTTGCCAATGCTTCCTGCTAAATGGAAAGAACAGTCATGATGGGGTAATAACAGGGCAAAATTGAGAGCCACCAGAATTTCAGACCCAGATCATATGCACACATGGGCTGAGCACAGTCTAATCCTAAAACTACAAGTAAATGAAAAGCTGAAGGTCAAATCCTAAACTCTTTCAACATTCAAAATATCTACTGAAATAGGTGTTATTAATTCCTGGGATGGTGAAATGATTCATGCACACGAAGAAAAGAGGTGATAGACACATCCCTTGTCCTAGAACTGGGGTAGCTGGATCTGCACAGGCTGCTGACTTAAGTCCTAGCCAGGAACCACAGAGAAAGAAGACCATCCAGGGACCACAGAGAAAAAGAACATTATTTTCTCCACTCAGATTTGGAGAGAAGGATTGAGAGCGTATGCTAAGTGACTTGATCTATAATACAGAGGAGCCACAGGGCGACACAAGTTGGGCCTTCAAGGAGCTACTACTTCTGCATGAGTGCTGAAGGGATGGAACTCCAGGATCTGCTCTGGATGATGGTGTGTTAATGTTGCCTTTTTTGAACAGTCTTAAGTTGCTGTGGACAACTTCTGAGAGGTGGCTCATGAGGAATTTCCATCAAGTTGTACTTTCCTGTTTTTTCCTCAGTGAACCTTTCAACTTCCGCCACAGACTATCCTTCCTCTTCATCTTCTTCTCTGCCATGGTCAGTGAAGACTCTTTCCTTCGAATTTCCCTTACTAGTCCATGAAACACATCATCAATATAGAAGCGAAGAGCTGCTGAAGTCTCAAAAAAGGAGCAAGAATATTCTCTGGCTAAGCTCATTCCTTCTTCAGTTGAAACCTATGCGGGGGAGGGGAAAAAAAAAAAAAAAAAAAACAGGTCCTTAAATATCGTCTAATTCAGAGTCTGTGAACCAACAGGTGCTCATAACTCTGTGTCTTGTCCAAATTTTTGGATATAACTGGTATGCCACTCTTGTGTTAAATCACCAACATGTATTTTAATGGGAATATATTCTAACAGTATCATGTAAGTGAGATGAATGTGTGAAATGATCAGACTGAATGTATGGAAAGCCTGCAAAGAGCATTCTGACAATATTCATATTATTTCATATGCACCCCTTTTTTCCCATATATTTCCTTATTTTGAGCAGAATCTCGTAAGATTTGGTTCCTTTTTTCTATAGTCTGGTTCCTTTTTTCTATAGGCTAGAGCTGATGTCCAAAAAGACTTCAGTGGAACTGTGATCCAAGAAAATTCCTTATCAGCACTCATCTAATCCTGGAGGCAATTCGACTTGAAGCTGAAAACACGTTTTCACACTTTTTTTTTTTTTTTTTTTTTTTTGTCAGTTGCATACATTTCAGAGCACGAATTTAAAAATTTCAGTCCTGATGGGTCTCTAATCTTGCCTGAGATATACAAAGATCTAAAATCTGTTTTGGTTTTAGATTGTCTTTCCTAAGTGGCTACATATACTCACTGTTCTAAGAGAAGATCAAGGAAATTTGTCTTTGTTTTTTGAGGAGCCCTAAGTGCAGAGTTACTGTGAATTTAGAAGGAACCAAGACAGCTCTTTTTAATTTGCCTGAATTTTCAATCAGAGATTTAACTTCTGAAATATCATTATTGGCTAATGCTTGGATTATCTGCCTGCTAATTCCCTACTAAAAGTGTTCTTCATGCTGATTACTCTGTGGTTTAGGTAGTGTTAAAATGTTTATCACAAGGAGTAGTTATTGCCTACTACTAACAATATTTTTTCTTTTAGGGACTTATATAGTAAAACACAACAAGCCTGCGGCAGAACAAAGAATAAAATCTATTGGCTAGCTAAATTTTAGACTTGCTTAAAAACCAGTATAATAGTCTTTATTTTCAGCATTTGAACATTAAACTATATAGATGAAAAGTATAGAATGTATTAAATTTCTAGATGAGAAATTCCAGACATTGCTTTTATTTGTATTCAGATATCATGATTCTTTCTAGTAACTTTCCAAATGTCTGGATAAAAATGAAAAACAAGTTTGAGACAGTTTTGTGAAAGGCTACATCTCTGGTTATGAAAAGTATAAATTGCTACTCTCTACCAGGACTGAAACAGCTTTATTTCCTTTTTTTTCTAACTTCACACACCCAAAATGCTATTTTTATTTATTATGGAAATTAACTGTTATGCTTCAAGATATAAGCAATTTCCCTTATACCTACCATGAGGAGAATGCTCTTTTATGATTGGCTTATTAAATTACCTTATTGTATTTCTTTGCATGTATCTGTTAAGCAGATGGTTAGAAATAAGATTCTGGATGAAAAATAACATCGGTTCATTTCAGTCTGAAAGTAAATCTGCACCTAGCATATACTCATATAACTTGGCCACAGAACTTCTGCTAATCACCTTTCCGCTGAGTCACAAAATCTGTAATATAAGTAGAATCATACATTTATGTTACAGATTTAATCTTAATTTAATTAAAAATATTTTAAGGGTAAGCAGGGATGTTGTATGCCAACCTGAGTACTTGCTGACACAATGAAAGATCATTATTGCTTTCCAACTGCTATAATTGCCAACCTTTAGCAAAAGGAGATGGGTAGCAATATGGTCCTTGTTTTTCTCAGGGCAGCTGTGTAAGCAAAATGTGTAATTCAGTATGTCTATTGGGCCCCATTGAGAAATTGATTGTCTGGATAGAAGAATATTCTATCTATTTTGGTCTATTTTGGACTTTTTAATCATTTTTTCTCTTGCTATTCCTTGAGCTGAAGGAAGATTTTTATTACTATTTTTTTTTTATTTATTCTGAAATTCTGAGCAAACTGTTATGAAGAGTTGTAGTTTCAGTGAATGTTTTATGCATTCATTACCTAAAATGAAAACAAAACAAAACAACTCAGAAATATGTTGAAAGAGTAAGGTTGTAAATATAATTAGAGTGCAAGCAAGATGTTACGCATATTTAAAAAACAAAAGAAAACAAAACGCCTTTACCCTTTCTCCATGACTTTATAGTTTTTGCTTATTTTATTCCTCTTATTCTTTTTTCTTTTTTACCATTTTTTTTTCTTTTTTTCTTCCCCCCCCCTCTCTTCTCTCTTTCTCCTCCCCCCCCCCCCCCCCCTTCCACTCCCCCCTTCTGTTTTAGGACCAAAACACATTTTCTTCAGCTAGTAAGGAAGAAAAATTGCAAAGAAGTCATGCTACAGTCTGTAATGAAAGAGTATCTACTAAGAGCTGTGTAATCTGGAGGATACTCAGGAGAAAAAAATTGCACAGAAAATCTTCTTCCAAGCCTCCATGTGGTTGGAGGTTCATAACTTGACCAAATTTGTCAGAATTTATATTAAAAATAGCAGACATTTTGTTTTTGAACTCCAAAGTATTTTGACAAGCTATAGAGAAAACATTTATGATATTAATGAAAATAGTTAATTTCAAAGCATGGTATTTTTCTTAATCTTGCCCTCAGGGGCTGATTAAGTGCTTTGATGAAATGTTATGAAGTAATTCAGCATAGGAAGGACACCTGGCACAATAATAATAATAAAATAAAATAAAATAAAAATAATTTTTAAAAAAATCAGGACATTTAATCTAAGTTTTTTTAGCTCCAAGGCTGAAAATAAGCTTCTCAGGAATCTAATGCTGTCATAATTCCAGCTACCACTTCCAGCACCCATAAAAATGTAGCTATAGTAATTTTACTAATCTGTTTGCTGAGGAAGCCATATAGAAGGATGTCTAGAGGAAAAGAACACACTCTTTCAGTTCATAACTCTGACTAGAGGGTAGGTCTCTCTGGAATGAGAAACAAAGGATAAAGCCCTTGATGAGGTCATTGGCATCCACATAATTCCAGGGATTTTCCTTGTTCCCATTTTATTGCCATGAGAGAAAATATATAGTCGAAATCCAGCCAGATCTGCACAGCTCAGGGACTTGTTGACAAATTGCCGCTTCTGTGGGTCTGTATCAAGAGATGATATGATCTGTCAGTGTGACACAGATGGGTCAGGGAGCGAGGTTTTACTATTGAACATATATTTGGGAAGTGCAGTTTTATATCTCATTTTCAGAGCAACATTTTGTGATTGAATCTGGTGTTGTTACCCAGAGAATAATTCTGGTTGTATTGATTCCACTTTCACTCATTCCTTTACTAGTAAACCTAAGAGAGGAATGAAGAAGAAAGGATGTTGTAGTGAAGATAATGAAAGATTAAGATTTAAGAGTTAGCACAAGCTTACCGAATCCAAACTTCATTTAAAAGCTGTGAATATGGGGAAGTTGGATCATGACTCAAAAAAAGATGGGCATGAAGCTCACCATGTAAAGGAAGTGAAAAGTACTCCAGAAGGACAAATTCATGAAATGGGTAGTGGAGCCTTATGAATGATTAGGACCCCTGGCAAAACATGTTTTTCATTGCTTCTCTGTTCTAAGCCTCCAGTTAGATTCATGTAATTTTACAGAGAAGAATCACCAGTCATAGCAGACTTTGATCTGTGCAGTCAAGACTTAAGCTGAATTTGGGAGTTTTTTATCTCTGGATATCTCAGGGCCGCTTGAAAGGAGCACAGCTTCATCCAGATAGAAAAAAAATACTGGCTATGAGCAGTATTTTATAGCATTAAGATTCTGTCTGTGGCTTTTGCAAGCCTCCCTGGAAAATTACAAGTGAGATTAAATGCAATACTGACAGACTGTGAAAGCCGTGATGGATGAGCTGCCATCTTCAAGACAGCCAGTTCCCCAGTAAGGTTTGCTCCTGTACAACCAAAAGAAAAGCACAAGTCTGCTGGAGTTGGACAGTGGGTGGGGAGGCACTAGCAATCACTAGACTCCATATACAGAATATAATATCTGGATCTTAGAAGGAAAGTGCAAATAAATCATATGATCCACGTCTGCCCTTCAGTGGTCATTATCTGGAAAATCTACCCAAAGATCAGGCAGTTTTCTGTTTAGCTTTGCCTCTGGTCTGCCTTTGGTCAAAGCAGGAAAAGGAGCATCTTAAAGTAGACTCTGACAAATATTTTATTATTAGCAGAATTAACAGTATCATTGTTGGTGGTCTTCATGCAGGCAAACAATGCATTTCTACTTGAGCATCTATTCTCTACAATAGCATTGTCTGCTTGAGATAGTCTTTTCTGTGTTTACTTTGTGATTAGCAGGTCCCAACTCTCATGCAGAAATGTGCACATAGAATACAAAAGTTATAAGGATTCTCCATACCTTTCATTACTGAGACTTTAACACTGGAAGACCTCTTTAAGGTTGCAATGGTAAACAGTTTCATTTTAAAACCAAAAAAAACCTTGGTTCTGAGAAGACTCTTTTTCTGGAGATACATGTTCTTGGTCATTAATCAGACAGAAGAGGGCACACATTTCTGAACACATTATTCATCTAAGTCCCAGTGAGGCTAAGGAGAAGGAATTCAGTGGTTGTTGATCAAGCTCTACAAGGACAATATTTCTGACAGGCAGTAATTTCTGTGAACTATAAACAAAATATAACCTTTGGAGAACATGATTAATGAAGCAGCATCTTGAGCAAATTTGTTTTACCATACCAGGTAATGAGAGGGGTAGGAAGTCACAAGCATTCTGAATAATGTCTAGGAAAGATCAATATTCCTTCCTTTTATATTTAGGTATCTTAATCATATTCAATTTTTATTTTTATTTTATTTATTTATTTATTTTTCTTCTTCTAAGAGGCCCTGTTCCAGAAAACAAGAAACCAAATGCCAGATTTTGTATCAGCATCCAGATATCATTTTGGAGACAGAAAGACAATCTAGAAGAATCCATAGAAGTGTTCAAATCCCTTCCCATACTATCCATTCCATAAATACATTACAAAAAGAAGAATAAATGTTTGTGGTGGATATAAATTTAGGATATTCCATGGGAAAAAAGGAGATGGAAAAAGAAAATTGTTGTCTAAGACCTGAGTGTGCATTAAGTATATCTGCCAGGAGAAAAAATCGAAAAATAATCTAACGGATCTATAAACTGATAGACATTCCAGGGGAAAAAAAAAAAAAAAAAAAAAAGTAAAACATAACATCAACAACAAAAACTATCTGTCTGACATGAATGATAATTTTATTGATCCCAGCTCTGACAACTGAGCTTGTGCCTAAGGCGCTCCAAAAAAACAGCTGTGAGATGTCTTCTTAATGGTGAGCAACAACTAGAAGTACTCAATTTTCACTAGACCAAGTTCATCAATGTGTCTAAGGCACCAGGAAAAAAATAGTTAGTCCCTGCCCACCCACCACAGATGAATATCAGGGACCTGCCCTGTTATCTGAACGGGGACAAATTCTGTATTTTGATAGATGGGACAGAGTCCAATTAAGGTTGATCTGAGCATTCCTATGTTACCTGTTTCCTTTCCTAAAGACAGATGCTTTCACTGTAAAGCATTTAATTCCTATTTTAAGAAGTTTGCAGGCCAATCCAGTAACCTAAATGCAGATCTATTATGTCTAGCTTTTGATTTTCCACAGGCAAAAATATGTATTAAATCCATGGTGACAGAAATATTCTAGTGTCTGTTTTAAGGATCTTTCCAAGTGTGAAATGCTGTTGTTCAAGTCAAAGATCAAGTACATCCAAATGGGTTCGGCTTGAAAACCTGAGCAGTAATAGAGCAGAAAAATCAATTTTTCTTAATATATATTTATTTTTTAACACAAGTGACACTGTTGCTATTTGTTTACATAGCATTACTATGTAAATAAAAGAAGAAAAACTGTTCCAAGTTGTTTTTCCCTTCTCTTTCTTCATATATTTACAATTAAAAACTTTCTATTATATTTTTGCCTCAAAATGTATACCCATGGACGGAGGGGAAAACAGCAAGATCAAATGGAAATAAACTGAGGTAGCTATGCACTTACATGAAATCTGTATGTTATTATTAGCTATTTCATTAAATTAATCTATCTCAGACTTCTACATATGAAAAAAAAAAATAAAATCAGTCCAAACTTAATGTGAAATTATCATAATTTCTTTAGATTTTTATCACATGTTTTGGTAGGGAGATTATAACTCATCTATGATTTCTGTCTGTTTTCTTTCCCTTTTGGCAGTGATTTTATTTTATTATTTTATTTTATTTATTATTATTATTATTTTTATGTTGTTGTTGGATACACAGTCTTCTTGCAAAGTAGGATTTATACCTTTAAGCAATTTAACCTCCTTTTTTGGACTTTTTGGGACTTTTTTTTTTTTTTTTAATAATAATAATAAAGTGAAACATTCTTGGCTATCTAATCACAAAGCAAGCAAAGCACATGGGGCTGCCAGGTACATTTTTCATAACTTTTGCCAATTTTACCACATTACTTCACAGATTAATGCTCAATTATTAAATCAGCCTCTCATTTCATGTAAAAATTACTATGGTACTAGGGTGCTGTCTACAGGTTAGACTATGAAGTTCTTCTCTAGTACAGATCTTTTGGCTTTATCTTGTCATAAGAAAGACTGATGAATGAGTTAAGGCATCTTTATACCAGGAAATGTTCTCAGAGAGTGGGCCTCAGGATCTGACTGAATTGGATACTCAAAGCCATATGATCTTGCATCAGTCAGCAATAGCTCTAGGTCTAATTTGAAATGAATCTGGAAGTGTTAAATCCTTAGCATCAGTCTTCAAGATGAACAAGTTCAGTTGCATTGCTCAAAGCATTTTTCAGAGATCTGACAATTTTCTAAATTGTCCATCATCTGTAAAGGTATTCTGATTACAATACTTAGCTGAAGGTATAGTGGTCATAAGATGCAAAAAGAGAATGTTTCTACATTATTTCTTATGAGCAGATCTGTTTTTTATATTTTTATGTAAGGTTTTTCTGTTTTGTTGTTGTTGTTTATTTGTTTGTGTTCATGGAAACAATCAGGGAATTAATTTCGTTTCTGAATTCACGAGAAAAGAAAATTATTCCATATTCTTTCAAGCAGCAACAAAAATTTTCAGTTATCATCTCTTAGCAACAGATGGTTAACAAAAATACAGTCAAAGAATCTGCGAATGTTGCTTATTTATAATTTCTAGACATTTAAAAAAAAATTTAAATCAGAAAATTAGTAGTGTTAGTTCTTATTTCAAGAGTGAAAGCAATTTCTATTGCTCCAAGAGCACAAGTTAACTATGAATCCAGCACCCAACCCATACATTATTTATCTATCTATATACTGATGTAGGCCACTGTCATTAATGTTTTAGACATTTAGAATTCACTAGTCATTTTGTTCCAGCTTCTTATAACATCTCAGGCAGTAAGTAGATGAGTACTGAAAAATCTACATAAAAACTGGTAAACCATGCAAACATCTTTGTCATCATAATATGTAAATGATTGCAGACAGACAATGAATATCATGCTAAGTTCCCAGCTACAACAGGAAAAACAGATCAAATCTTTCCATCTCCATGCAATTGTCATCTTCTGTCATTTGCAGAGTCTGTCCAGGTTGCTATAATGGGTATTTGACTGAAAAAGAGGAAAGATAATTTTAATGCTTTTACAGAGATTTGGACAACGATGGAATAAAACAAACAAATGTGTATATGTATGCAAATGCATGTGTACAAACAAACACAAATATATATATATATATATATATATATCACAAAAGGCATCATAAATGCATGAGTCATTAATGTGCCTTAAGAACTGATAGAAAATGTTTTATTTTCCGACCTCTACTTGCCTTGCTTTCCAAAGTAAAAGGTATTTTAAACAATAAGGGGAGATATTATCCCAGAGATGTTTTGCTGTTAATTTTTCTGGAACTTAAAAATAATTTTGAAAGTTTAGCAATTTTGAAGTTTACTGGGAAGATTTGTCAGACCATCTCATTAATGCATTATGATTGTGCACAATACCTTTATTAAATGAGTGACAATGATCTTCCCCATCTAAATATTGATTCAGGCAAAGTATTACACTTTTGCAGAATATGTATTGACTGGAAGAAAATCCACTGAAGCTTTATTGGAGTATTCCTTTTCAGCTTCTTTCGTATATGATGAAAGACAGCTCCTGGATAAACAAAGTGCCTTTTCTTGGTCACAGAAATAGTGAGAATCTCATGACATAGGAACCTTAAAATGGAAATGACAGCTGCATAAAGAGCAGCCACTCCATCATGTGACATGGTATACCAGCATGGAGAATTCAGAATAAAATACTGAGTCTGGAGAACTGCATGAAAGGTGTAACAGTGAGAAGGAAGTAACCTCAGGGAGGAAAAAGAAAAAAATGGCCAGTGGGAAGGAAGAGCTATGAGAATGCATTTAGCTAATTAGACATAACAAGCTCTCTACTGTCTGCTAACCTAATTCAAATTACCTCACTTTTGCTTCAGGCTAAAAGCATGCACTTGTATAGTTTCTGTGGTAACTTGTTTGCGTATCTTGTGCAGTTGAAAACTTTCCTATTTGTCGGATAAGTTCCTTTGGATAACCCTTTTGTGTTTGTTGCCTCTGGGTTTTGATTTTTCTCGTAAGACCAAGCACCTTGAGGAGATCAGCAGCTAACAGCTGGCAGAATCTTAACTTCGTTGAATATAGCTTTTTGATTATAGCTTTCTTGAATACATCCCCAAGACATCACAGAGACTTTAAAAACTTTAGAAACTTGGAGATTGCTTAGAAACTTAAGGAACAGTGATTCTCTCTCTGTCATTAATCAGTTTTGTTGTTGTTGTTGTTGTTGTTGTTTTTTCCTCCCTAGTATATTAATTTTTGACTGAGGAGACAATTGGGTTATCTGGATTGCTAATGCAAGTGGGCTGTTGTTTACTATACGTTTATTACCACATAGAAAAGGAAATAGAGGAAGAAGAGAGAAGCAGAAGAGTCGAGGCAGAATTAAAGAGGAGAGGAGGAACACAGATTACATTTTTATTGTTCTAGCTTAGGGGTAGAATAAAAAATCAGACTCCTAACAAACAGAATGGCTGAAACTCCTTGCTATAAGCATCAATTTAAGCTCTTCTATCTGTGATATATCCATCCAATCACACAGATACTCTTCTGATTGTCATGGTTTTGTGATTTTTGTTTTTGGTATTTCACATCATAATATCATGTAGTGCACTGGAAGTTAAAATGTTAATGCTCCAGTTCTGGGTACCTGTCCCTGTACATTGCAGAATGTACATGGGATATAGCCCTTCCTAGTTGGGCAGGCTCTTACTGCTTTGCAATAGGCGTTGGAGGGTGCTTTCCTAGCCATACCAAGCTTTTCAGGTTTGACTCAGTCTCAGGAACTCTCTCTCCTATTTTATTTGATTTATTAGTCTCAATTTCAATTAGCTTGTGTTACACTGCATTATATTTAAAGAGACCTTTAAATATCATCTAATCCAACTCCTGTGCAATGAACAGGGACATCCATAGCTTGATCAGGTTGTTCAAAGTCAGTTCCAGCCTGATCTTGTCTCCAGGGACAAGGCTTCCACTATCTCTCTCAGCAATCTTCCAGCAGGTGCAAGATCTTACATTTGGATTTATTGAACCTCATGAGGCTCACTGCTCAAGCCTGACTAGATCTCTCCAGATCGTGTCCCATCCCTTGGGCATGTGGACCTATGCACAAACCTGCATGTTATTCAGAAGCTTGCTGAAGTTCACTTCATCCCACTGTTGATGTAATTGATGAAGATGGTATAGAGTGCCAGTCCCAGTGCTGACCGAGGGATACCAGTTGTTAC
>JAPSGF010000003.1:34310475-34348902 GCA_035772895.1 Perdix hodgsoniae
TGTTATGGTGTGGAATACTGACGACCAAAAATCATAAAACCATGACAGCACTCATCTGTGCCACACTTCCTAAGCTTACCTCTGAGGATGCTGTGTGAGACAGTGTAATGACAAAGTCAAGGTAGGACATTTCCACTGTTCTCCCTTCATCTAAATAGGTAGTCATGATGTCATGAAAGGCTAACATATTGGTCAAGCATAATTTCACATGGTTGAATCCATGCTTAGTACTCCTGATAACTGTCTTATTTTTCACTTGCTTGAAGATGACATCTAGAAGAAGCTGTTCCATCACCTTCCGTGGAACAGAGATATGGCTGACTGACCTGTAGTTTTTCAACTACTCCTCCATCCTTGTTTTAAAAACTGATGTGACATTGATTATCCTTCAGTGTCCAGCCACCTCTGACTTTCTCCATGATCTGCCAAAGATGCTACAGAGTGGTTCAGCAATCACATCTACCAGCTCCCTCAGCACTTTCACTCCTTTCAGAGCCTATGAATTTGTGTGTATTGAGTTTGTTTAGATAATATCTAACCAAATCCCCCTCAACTAAGGGGAACCTTTCTCCAAACTTTCCTTATTATCTCCAGAAGGCGATTCAGAGCAGTAAGGTATGAAACAAAGATATTCAGTATCCCTGCCTTTTCAGTGTTCTTTGTTACCAGGGCTCTCACCTCCTTCAGCAGCAAACCAATACTTAAAGAAGTTTTTTGTTTGTTTGTTTGTTTTACTTGTCCTTCCTTGACAAACGATTTCAAGCAAACCTGCATGCTATGAAAATGTTCCTATATTTCTAACACCTTCCATTAACTTTCCTCTTACTTTTGAATTTTTTTCATGAACTTTCTGACACCACCTGTTTCATAAAGATATCTTCAGTGCCCTGCAGGAACCTTTTGGACTGTGTGCCTGGCAGTGTTGCTCTTCCAGCAAATATCAGGCTGATTAATATTCCACATGAAAACCAGTGCCTGAAATTGTGAGTCCACTGCCAGTTGTCCGTAGAAGGTTTCATCAACTTACTTCTGTAGTAGATACCCACAGTGATGTCACACATTTTAACTTTTTCCTTCATTCTCATCCCTGGGTTGAACCCAATACATACAACTTCCTATTTCAAGAAAAGAGCTACTTTATCACCTCACCCTTCTAGCTTGTCTTTCCTAAAAACTGCATAGCATTCCAATCATACAAGATGTTCCATCACATCTCTGATTGAGATCATGATCTTATGCCCACACACAGATCTCTTGTTCTTTCTGTTTACTTCCCACGCTGCATGTGTTTCTAAATTAAATATGCAATGATCTAGACCTTGTTCAGAATAAAATACATTAGAAGTTTATTATGGATGTGTTTTTTTTCTCAATTATACTGGAGATTCATTTTGTACGTGATGTAGATACTAAACTGCATTCCAGTTTTCAAGTCTGATCTACTAATGATAACAGGGTGAACTTTTGTAGTGATTTGCAATACAATACAAAATATGCAAAATTATCTTGGTTATCTGAATTCAGATTACATCTGTCAAGCTGCCCATATTTGTGCTTATGACATGCATTCATGGTTTTGACATATACTGTGACTATTAATTTTCAAGTTTTTTATGACATGGATTTCTTATAAGAAAAGCAAGCACAGATCCTAAAGTTTATTTAGTTCTGACTTTTAAAGATTTGGCATAGGTGTTATATGTAGAAGAAACATTTTTTATTTCATCATCTTTGAAGTACTGTTCTAAATCAGGTTGGGATTACAAAAATATCTGGTGTGATTATGTTCACATATGTTTACTCTTTTATCTGCATTAAAATTTATTATTTTTCTAAATATGGAACTGCAACATAGTAGTAAACCTCCTTATAGAGAGGGTGGTGAAACAATGGAATGAGTTGCCCAGATACTGTTCGAGTTGTCTAGTTGACCACATTGAGCAGGAGCGTTGGTCTCAAGAACTTCTATGGGCCCCTCCCTGCCTCAACTTTGTGTCCATGATGCCATGTAAGTATATGCAGAACCAGAGATGAATGGGCTTACACAGCAGATATTTTGAATGAAGATAGGTCTCCAAATCTCAATGCAGACATGAAAACAAAATCATAAAGGCAAAGAATCATGAGAAACATCCTTTTAAAGTGCTGCATCATTATTTTTTTTTTTTCAGTCTTTCTTGTTATCTTTTTTGTAGTCTTTTTAGAACATAATAATAACAATGGCCATTGCAAAGGGGAAATTTCATCTAACATGAACAAAGAGATGCATCTTTGGTTTTACAAGAAGGAACTTCCCAATTCATCTTGTTAATTTACTGAAGTAGTATCATGCATTTCAGTTCATTTCTATGGAGATTTTTGGGATGTATGGATTTAATTTGCCTGTATAAAACAAAGCTATAGCTTAAATACAGGGCATAGACTGAATAGGGCAGTGACATAAGTACACTAATTATGTAAGGTAACATGAGTTGAAGAACTATGTCTTGATTTTCAGCAAAACTCTTGCAACATCTCAGAGAAAATCCTAGTGACCTCAATACTAATAACAAGACAATCGTGATCCAAAAAAAATGTTACCTCTGAAAACAAAAGCTTTCAGGTTCAAAGTTGTTTTATGGCTGTGATTATTGAAAATGCATATAACAAAAAAAGTTAACAGCAATGTACTATTTCACCATTTGCTAGATTTTTCTTCTTTATGCCATTGCAAACACAGTGCAAAAGAATAGCTCATCCCCTATGAACCTTGATGAAGTGGTATCACAGAATGGAGGAGAAAACAAATAAATGAAATTACAAAAAATGCTGTACTTAAATAGTTCATCTCCAAGAACTACTGCATAAGTTTTCCTGTTCTTTTTATTGATATTCTTAAATTGAAAAATGCTGAGGTGAATACAGAAAGCTTATTAAATAAGAATATATTCATTATTGCTTTTCTCTTACATAATCCATTTCCCTGTGTGCATTGTGTGAGTAATACTACAATTTATCCTTCTCAAGTCAATTTTGAAAACTATTTTCTCTAATGTATGACTTTTGATTTCACTCACTAAATCTCTCCCCATTCTTTATTTTGATAAACAAGACACTTACAGTATCTCAGCAATCTGCAGCTCTGTTTGTTAGTAACATCACTTATCATTTCATTTTTTTTTTCATATGATGCAAAGCAAAACTTTTGCTGTGTTATAAAAATTGTTCCAAGTCATTGTTTAACAGTTTTAATCATAAAGAGTAAATTACTTATACATTAAAATTAAATTTTAATCACTTATAAATAGCACTGCTCAGTCTTGCACTACAGCAACACTTTAAGCTGTGTACTCCTGGTTGGAGATGTTAGATGATGAAGGCTACAAATAAATAATATGGTTTGGAAAGTGAATTTCAAATCTAAGGTTGCACACTTGCATTTGCTGTTATCACATCCAACAAATAAGTCCAATAGGACTCAGATACTTGTGCCTATTGTGCTATTTCAATGATCCTCATTTTCATACAGTTACCCAAATAGTTTCTCATTCTCAGACATTTTCTGTCAGTCAGCTGGTGTCTTTCCTGCTGCCCTTTTTGTACTTCTGCAGCCAATTACAATTTTTCTGTCTGCGCATAAACTCCTAAAAATTCCATCCCTTGTTTTATTTTTCATTTTCTGCAAGATCACTAATTAGTTTTTCCAGTGTTTTCTTCTTACTACTGACTACAGTCTGTCACATTATTCAGTGTAATTTAAGTGTTTGATGCATGTAGCCCTTCTTCTAGTTTTCTGTTTGTAAACACATCCCAAGCAGAGTTATCATTTGTCTTTGTGCACCTGCAATCTGCAGTCACCAAATTGCAATGTAAGGTTTGCTCCTGAATTGTTTATCTCAGCAATTACACACTTTAAATTCAGAAAGTGTAATTTCTAACCCTCAGGAAAGAAATTGAGTTCCAGAAAGAAAAAAAAAATGGGGCCCTCAGACTAAGGATACGACTCTCAGGTGTCTTTGTAGAGTTCAGGCAGTTTTTGCTTTTTTTTCCTTGTTGGTTCTACTTAGTCAAAACAGCTTGACTGAACAATCAATTTTAACACTGAATATTTTTTGAGATAAATTAAAGGTATTTTTTTTTTATTTTTAGCAATCCCAAGTAAGTTTCAATTGACTAGCAGCTGTGAAAATACAAAATTGATGCATTATAATTTTTAAAATTCCCACTCTTTTTTTTTTTTTTCCCCCTTCTTTTTGGCATTACAAGCTTAGCCACTATTAACAATTGGCAAATTAAATATATATATATAAAGCCTGAACCTGGAATTTATTTTAATTTCTTGAAACAGGACCGAAATATCCAGGAGCTGAGATTGACACTTAAGGTGAGCAGGAATGGGATTGAAACAATCTTAAATTCTGATCACACTGCTATTAAGTAATTTGCTGTAAGGAAAAGCCATTTAAGAAACCAATAGGTGTAATAAAGAAATATTTACTTTCAATTAATAACACAAACTTTCTGTTTTGTCTCCATTTTTGTAGGACAGATTGTGAGAGAAAAACATACTAAATCAGTAAAATAATAGATGGTCTGGAGAAAATAAATATAATCTTTTCAAAATGTTTGAAATTTCTTTTAAATTGGATCTCTTTGGAACAATTCACAGATTATTTTTGTCGCCTGACCTATCTAAAATGTGTTTTAATGTCCTATAACAGAAATTATTGTGTCATAACCCAATTTAACTCTGTTACCATGAAAATTTTTGAGTTGTTTGTGGTGAGATTAAATATTAATCTCTCAAATGGGGAACTCAGCATCAGAACAAGACCTCTAATAATCCTTGTCATCTATTAAGAAGGAGAAATTTTCCCTTCCAGGATGTATTTAATTCCGTCATAAAACAAATGTCTAAAACAGTAAGGAAATTATGTGCACTAATGCTAGTAAACTTGAGTTTACTTGATCTCTAAGGAAGTTCATTGATCTCCACTAAACAAGCAACCTCCTGTACAAGCGTGCTTCACTTCTATATGAACTATGGTGAAAATTAATATTGATGCAGAGATTTGGGTCAGACTGGAAACTGAAGAAAATCATTTCTTTTTTTTTTTTTTTTTCCCCTTTGTACCACACTAGAAAGCACACAAACCAACATATATTTCTATTTTTCAGTTCTCAGTGACTCAAGTAGAAAGCATTTAGTAGAAAAATTAGATGTGTCTTGACAGGAGAAAACACAGACTTCAGTTTTAAAATACTATCAGTCTTCTCTGATGAACTTCTAAAGTAATCTGGGAAAGACGTGTTCATTAGAATCTCATTACTTGGCTGGGTAATTGCTGTTCGTATCAGAAACACAAATCAGAAGAAAAGCTTATTAAAACAACCTATTAAAAACCTCAGACTGCACTGCAGTATCTGTCAGTAAGTCATATAAAGAGTACCATGGAAATTACAAAATTGAAAAGCCTTGTTAGGATTATTTTTTCTTTGTGCTTGTAAGAACAAGATTTTTTTCCTACTGTCTGTTTATGAACACCTTATCCTGTCTAGAGTTCAGTGAGTCAAAAAATAGAATATCTGCCATTTCCCACAGCAGATAATTTCACATATTAATATACTTTTGTGCTGGAAATGTCAATCTTGTTCTTGAGTCTTTCTTTTTATTTTCTCGCTTATTAACTCTTTTTATCCTTACCCAGTTACCTGCTTTAAGATGATCATTGACACAGCTGACCATTGCCTAACTCCTTACCTGCTGACCTAATACACTCTCCTTCCTAATCTTACTAATAAGTCATAGCTAACAACTACAGTTCTAATTCAGCAAATCACTGCTGAAGTTGAAGAAGGCAATCCTTCTATTCTTTAGTATTGAAGGTACGTACTGTGATATTTGGTTTACTATTAAGGAGCTATTTCTTTCTATTCCTCTTCATTTCAGTACAAATTCAAGTATCAGTAATGAGATAATTCATCTAATCCTCTGATCTAGTATTCCTCACCATAAAGTCAGTATGGATAAACAGGAAATCTTGCACTTGTGAAATCAAATATAATTCAGCAACCAGAAAACCTGTTCAGAAAATACTGGGGAGACCTTGCCTCCTTTTGTTCCTGCATAGCAATGGTTTATTGCATGGTAGAAGCATTGATAGATGATTTAATGATTTTGGAGTCAAAATATACCTGTTGACAGAATTTTAATGTTGCATCAATCACATACTAAGATGATGTGGAAGGATACATTTGGTAAATATTTGATGAATGTCATAAAGACAAGGGCAGAATTACATTTCCAAGAAGTTCAAAATTATTAAAAGAAAATTGGAGGGTTTTTCTGTTTGTTTGTTTGTTTGTTTGTTTGTTTGTTTGTTTTTAATTTCCTTTAAGGTCCAAAGGTACTCTAGGGAATGTAAGCAAAGTGAGAAATAACTAATTCATTCTGTTACTTTAGGATGGAAAACATGGTGATTTTAATGTCACTAGACATTTTAATGCAATCTAAAACCACAGAGAAAAGATGTGCTCTTCATAATTTCAAGATAAAGGATTTGTATGACATTATGTTTATCATCAGCCTAGAGGCAGAATCTTACTAATATACTGTTACTATCCTGATGAAGAATAGTAAATCTCCAAAATGTAGGATTTTCTTTGTCATTTGAAATGATTTTTCTCCTCTACAATGAGCAAAGTAAGGTCCTGATTTTTAAATATTTACTAAATATAGCCTATTAAAAAAAAAAAAAAAAAGTTTAAAAATAAACATTTTCATTTGCTAATAACAGCTATCAATGAAAATGTCTCCTCTGATCCACAATTAGCAGTAAGCTTCTGCATAATGCAATTCATATCATTCAGCCTAGTGGCGTCATTCATACAGGTGAAGTTTATTATTTTTCTTCGTATTCTCATCTAGCAATAGCAACACTAGGCACAAATGATCAGTCAAATACAACTCACTATAACTGAACAACTTGCAGACATTGTCTAGTGAGCACAGAGGTGATGAATTGATATTTGGACTGAATGATTTTAGAAGACTTTCCAACCTCGATGATTGTATGATTCTGTGATCATCTGTAGACAAAAACTGTCCACTAATAAAATGCTTGTTTCTCATATATTTAGTTACATATATAACCACATACTTCATATCATATGGTATCATATCATATCATATCATATCATATCATATCATATCATATCATATCATATCTTATTATTTCTATAATCTTAAACCTGCTCATCGCTGTTTGGAGTCCTTGCATGGAAATCCAAAGTATTTCTTAGATAGATCTCCTGAAGTTTTATGAACCATACTTGACTTTCTTTTGGTATTGTCTATAGTGTTATACGATCTTCTACATCCCCACTGTTTACAGAGAAGCACAGAACACAGTTCTCTTGCTGGCACTCAAGGAAAACAGTCTCTGTCATTCCTACTCATCTTTTCCAGTTTTGTCCATAGATAGAAAAGAGAGCAGCCACTAAAAAGAACTCTTACTTTGCATGAAGAAAGCAACATGCCCAGGAAAATTTCACTGCATTCATTTTGGTTTCTTTGCTTGATTTCTCTCAACAGTAAGCAGGCTGAGAAAGGAGGCTTGCAGGCTTGCATCAAAAACAGTGTTACTAGCAGGAATAGGGAGGTAATTGTCCCCCTGTACTCTGCACTGGTGAGGCCGCACCTCGAGTATTGTGTTCAGTTTTGGGCCCCTCATTGCAAGAAAGACATTGAGGCCCTGGAACGTGTTCAGAGGAGGGCTACGAAGCTGGTGAGGGGCCTGGAGCACAGGCCTTATGAGGAAAGGCTGAAGGAGCTGGGATTGTTCAGCCTGCAGAAGAGGAGTCTCAGGGGAGACCTTATAGCTCTCTATAACTTCCTGAAGGGAGGTTGTGGTGAGCTAGGGGTCGGCCTTTTCTCTTGTGTAGACAGTGATAGAACTAGAGGCAATGGTTTCAAACTGCGCCAGGGGAGATTCAGGCTGGACATTAGGAAATATTACTTCTCGGAAAGGGTGGTCAGGCACTGGAATGCACTGCCCAAGGAGGTGGTGGAGTCACCGAACATGGATGTGTTCAAGAGACGTTTGGATGTTGTGTTGAGGGATATGATTTAGCTGGGGAGTATTGGTGATGGTTGGACTGGATGATCTTTTAGGTCTTTTCCAACCTTGATGATTCTGTGATTCTGTGATTCTGTAAAGAGAATGTGCTCCACAAGTTCAACAATGACATTGACAGAGGTTTGGTTTTGTTTTTTGAGAAGAAGGAGGTTGGTCAGACATATCTAGGTTGTGGAAAGATAAGCTATTAGAGGGAGGCAAATATTTATATATTTCTGTTGATGAGGAGATAAAACATCAGCACCAAACATCTCTTCCTCGATATCAAGCTCATATGAGGATATTTGCCTTGCTGTTTGGGCCCATGACTGATATGAAAATGCACATGAAAGATATAACTGAAAAAGAATGGCAAAGTATTAGGAAGAAGGAGTGCTTTGTATCTGGCTGCTGACAAAAGAAAAAAAAAACACAAACATCTGCAAATTGTTGATCAGTAGGTAGACATTAAATTTCATGACAAATACTATTTTGCAATAATTATTTGAATAACTTGAGCAGCTACTGTATATAGCGCCCATGGTTAAAATTAAAAAGAGACAAATTGAAATGAAAAGCTGACTCTTAGCCAAAGCTGAAGGGATGCTGCTGATACCATCTGCTACTATAGCCCACAGGAACCAAAAAAACACCGAATTAGCTTTATGTGAGGAATTATGTTTCATCTGCTTTTTAAGGAAGATTAACAGGAGCCTGTTGTCCAATTGTAATATAAGTACCCATTCACTATTGTTTCTGGTTTTGCTAGGAGTGGTTTTAAATCTCTGCTGAGAACTGTAAATGCTTTACCCAAATGACACAAGTTTTGTTGCTTTGTCAAACTAGATGAAGTCATAGTCATAACCAGTTTTCTTGTGCATTTTTCAGATGTGTTACTAGAAATCCAGTACATATTATTGAGAACCATTTACAAATTTTAAGTTTTCCATTATAAATGCTGCTTTTGCTGCATGCATAATGCAGCACCTTTATTTATGGAGAAGCCTTGCATATTTTGAAGATTTGTGCATGTGAGAATAAAAGAGCAGAAGGTTTTGAATTTTTTGTCGTAACCCAAGTAATCTTTCATATATATATATATATGTATACACACATTATTATGCTAAATTATTTAAAAGAATTAAACATTTTTAATGTACAATAGTGAAATAAGATACAAACCCAAAGCACTTTCAGTATCTGCTGCTTTCTGTTGTACAAGAAAGTTCCACTACTCTGATAACGAGGGATTCATGTTTAGTACCTCATGCCTTCTTCAGAATGATATTCTTGAGGGGAAAAAGAAAACATTCTCCAGTGATTCTGGAGCCCAGAAAAACGTAAATAGAGGTTTTGGTAAGAAATAGAACAATAGGTCTGGCTTTGTCTGTGAAATGAGTGGAAGAATGACTGGAGGATAGTTTTTAATTTTTATTGCCAAAGACATAGAATGTATTGTGCTTGAGCAGATTAATTTCAACTAAATACCTGACACTGAGCATGAACCTCAATTCAGGGAATTCTCTGCATGAAGTGATCTTTTAAAATGAAACCTGAATTAAGAGTAAAGCTAATTATTGTTGTTGTCTCTAACAGCTACAGAAAAGTGTCTGTTGTTTTCTGACTCAAGAGATGCTTACGGATAGGTTTATAACATCCAACACTGACATTTATATTCTGTGAATTTTGTTAATATCATGCAGCTACCAAAAAAAAAAAAAAAAAAGTAACTGTCATAAGGTAAAGTGAGAGCTAGACTTTTTATATCAGCCACTGCCAATTGCCGGTTGCTGGCTTCTCAGCTAAATGTGAGTTCCTGCCAGATCTGCAGCTGATTTTGTTAACTACAGTAGATGCTCTTTATTTACAGAGATAAACCCTGAGGCTCAGTTTGTTATTCTCTGTATTGTTTGTGTTTTACTGTTTCATCAAAATCCGTAATTAAGGAAACATGTCTTCTTTCAATGTATATGGGTCTTGAAAGTGTTTGTTTGTTTGTTTATCACTATTGTTTTGTTTTGTTTTGTTTTGTTTTCTCTCTCTTAAAGCAGAGGATGACCTGAGTCTTCATGGAGTATGCAGTAGAAAAGCTACATTCCCTCTACACTACTCATCTTGAACTGGATGTAGAAATCCAACTGGTGTTGGAGTAAGGAAAAATAGCTTTCCATAAAAAAACACAGTCATGATTTCTGCTTATCTGATGAATTTCCAGGAATAAATACATTTTTTGCAGATGCACTGCCTTCACAATATACCCTACTTCAGAGCAAAGCTGGACAGGTATCAAATGAGAGTATTTTACTTAAAGAAAATGAGATTTAAACAACAGGGTTAGCTCAAGAACAGGATAAAATCACAAGTCCAGTAAAATCAGTTGCCAAATTCTGTAAATTATAAATTAACCAGCACAGCAGAGGATTTTCTGCTCATCCCTAGTGTCAGAGCAATAAGTGGCAGGTTCCTGATTCTTGTGCTGCATGAAGAGGATTACATCTCAAGTAATTGCTAACCCCATGATCCATCACTAACAAAAAGCATGCATTACCAGTTATTTTATTCTCAATGCCTAGGATCAGGTCAAGATTTTATCTGTTATCTACAAAGCATTTCTTATTTGATGTGCAACCTCTGGGATTAATACATTTGCACTCTCTTATAGACAATGGTCTGCTTTCAGTTTATTTATTAATAGAATTTACAGACAATGACTAAGACTCCTGCTGAAAAAAAAAAAAAAAAAGTCTTTGCATTCTAAATTATTTCTGATGTATCCATTTCCTGAGTTTCCATTAAACAAGAAATATCTCTTGTAAGTGAAACTATTTACCATGCCAATTGCTAACACTATGATATCTTATTTCAGATTATGTTAATCAGAGAATATGTAACCCTGAGTTCTTCTCCAGGCTGAAAATCTAATTGTAATGGTAAATTCTTCTTTCTCTTCCTTTCAAAGCTATTTATGCCGAAGCTGCATAAAATTATATAATAATCTGAGCATTAAACAGGGAGATAATAACTGATATTTCAGATCTACTAACACATAGTAATAAATCAGATAAATTTATCTCTCAGCAGATTTATTAATGTGAAAAAAAAAAAATTGAAGCAGTTGGATTCTAATAATGATATTCATGTTAAATTACTTTCTGAGGCTAACCTCTTACTAATTCTACCCTAAATCTTTTTCATATTTTTTTGTTTTTATGCGAGACAGCAACACAGGAAAAAGTTTTTAAAAATCTTTATGTATGTCACACAACTAAAATCTTGCCATTTTTATTAATAAGGTACACCCTTGTTTTGCCAGGCTTCCTGTAGTATTTTATGCCCACAAAATATGTTGAAGGGAGGCTTCCCATCACACTTTGCAAATGCCAGGCATGAAATATAGGTTCAGTTTAAGCCAGGATACTTTTCACTGACTTTGGTGGGGCTAGGATTTCTTGTCATGAATTTCACTTTCACTTCATACACAACCAAAAGCAAGAGGTGATATATGAGTAGCACTTAGCCAGGAGTAGCCTTAGGAAGAAACATAACACATCTAAATCATAAGCCTTCTCTATTTAATCTTTGTTTCCAGGGATTGCAATATGCTGTTGATCTAAAACAATATTAAATGGCTTTACCTTTCCAATATACGCACTTAGAAACTAAAGTTGTCTCTATTATATAGGCTGGTTACAGACTAGTTTGAAAATTATTTCCAGCTTATTCCAAACAAGGTTTTTTGATAGGAATAAGTGAGCACTACTTCTCTTTTGCTATAAAAACATACCAGACATTCCTACTCTTTCTTACTGATTGTCATGGTGAGATATGTGGCCTGATCAGTGAACTTGAACAGTACGAGAAGTAAGAATTTTTTTTTTGCCATCAAAAAAGGATTATGTATTATTATTGTTATTGTTATTAATAATTTGAAAAAAAGTAGTCACTATTTCACCCAATCTTATTTTAATCCTTTTTTTTTTTTTTTAAAGGGGTTATACTAAATTACTAAGTTAGCATTTTATTTTTAAGTTTATTTTGAAAAGGAGACTGATTGACAGTCCTAGAACAGAAACTATAGAATCAGTACGTGTTTCTTGGCCAAATGTACTATAATATACAGATATTGATTTAAAAGATCCACTTGTCTAAGGAACCCTGAACTTGGTAAAAACGTGTACAGAAAAAGGACAAGTTTTCAAAGTCAAATAAAGGAAGGGGTTAAAATATTCAAGGAATATTTTTCCTTCATCCTAATGTAGAAAAAATAAAAAATAAAAAGATAAATCCAGAATATTTGAAAGAAATATTTTCTTAACAGTTTAACGACCTCAATGACATTTCTTAGAAGAAAAGAAAGAAGACTAATCTTTCATTACAGTAAGTATAGCTTTCATGGCAAATTAAGAAGGAAAGCTTTATGTGATATGCAAACTGGTTCAAAACACAGTTGATTCATCCCACTCACACTCATCCTCTAAAGGATTTCTTTTTTTCTGCCCTGACGGTATACTGTCTGAGTTGCAAAATTTTCATTTTCACTGCATCAGATTTCTATTTTAGTGTCTGTATCTAAGGCAAGACATTAAGTTCAACATTACGTATCACAAACATATGCTAATGTCTGCTTCATTTTAATACTTTCACATCTGAAGCCTTTTCAGTCTTGAGGACTCCTATAGAGAGTGACAGTGGATAACAGATATAAAATCTATGTTCATGTGCTCAGCTCAATATTGTACAGTCAAATCCATATTGAAGAATTTAGCTTCAGAAATTTCAGAGATGTAGCTTATTTTAATTTTATATTTGCTGAACACGACGGTGACTTAAAGAGATAAGTAGCAAAGGAAGAATTCAAAGTCAATGATGAAATTATTCAACTTACATTCAACAAGGAAAAACTAGTTAGAAGTGCTGACAATACTGGAGAACGATGGAATCATAGAATCACTCAGGTTGGAAAAGACCATAAAGATCATCGAGTCCAACCACAAAAGCTGTAATCACATAGCAATAAAAAAATATGCTAAGCAGTGGAAAGGGGAAAAGTCTTTTGACTTATCTTAGAGCATGACTTCAAAACTCCTCTGGGCATGTTACAGGGACAATCCTATTCTGGATAGAATTTCTTAATGCTGTTGTTGAAGACGGAGGATGAAGATGTGATGGTTGGGAGTGTCACAGAGACACTGCTCTGCAAACCGACCTAGTATTCCTCAGCCTGTTTTCAGTGGTGCAGATTTATTACATTTTGGTACTTTGGACTACACTGACAATAAATTTCTCCAGTGTTCTATAAAACATCTGTGTAACTAAAAATGAATAAACTTCTTTCTCTTCTCTTCTTCTGTATATTTGTTTCCTGGGTGATTCTTTCCTTGTTGATAAGTACAGAGGACCTTTCTCAGTGTGAACTAAGAACTTGACATTATTGCATGTATTTTTAAATAGATTTAAGCTTGCATATTAAGTTTTAGATACTTGCATACACTTAAAAGTTTGAAAAGCACCCTGCTAGGGCTCTGAATCTTGTCGCATGAATTTTTTTTTTTTTTTTTTTTTTTTTTTTCAAATTGTATATTTAGGTCATATCAGTTTTCTTGCAGCTTTTAAATGTGCACAAATAAATTACTGCAGCTGAACCATAACACCTCACTGGAATAGAACTTTGGACTTAACAGCAATAGCCATGTCATTATAGAAGTCACATGAGAGTTACCTTATAAATCGCCAATAATTCTTTTAATGATACACTAAAAGATTTCATTAAGCTTCACCTCTTTACTATTTGTATAATAGAAAAAAAAGAATATATATATATATATATATATCATACCATAAGATAAAGTTACAATAAGAGATGCTGACTGAAAATTGCAAGAAACTGTCAAGAAAATCCACTTTATGGATTGGATGTTGCCATATTTTTGTTTCTACTTTATTTCTGTTGTAGAAATGCCCCTGCTTTGATATTTATGTTCAATACTTTGACCACTTAGATATGTGCTTGTGTATTGAACAACAACTAACAGATGCCATATTGGATGTTGTACATTTGAAAAAATACCTTTGACATGTTTGACATAAATTAGTCATATAAAAGGCATAATTGCTAAACTGTCTGAACATGAAACAAAGTTCACTTAATATTGCTGAATGAGCTGATCAGGTAAGAGTCCTCTAGCTGTCCTTATTTCATCACTAAATGCTATAGAGAAAGTATTATAGGGAGACATCAGGCAAAATGCAAGAGGCTTGTCAGCTGAGCAAAACGTAGTGGAGTATGTTGCAGTCTGATCCTTTGTTTTTTTTACAAGTCCTTAAAATCAGTGATAGTTTTGGTCAAGAGGTAATGATCAGACTTTCTACCCCTTGACTAGATGGAATTCCCAACTAAGACTTAATAGATTATTTTCTAAACAAAATCCAAAGCTTTGAAAAGCGACATGCTTTAGCTACTAGGCCTCAAGTTGCACGAGCCTGCAAAGGTGTTGGCCTGCTACAAAGAGACTTCATTTCTAACAATCTCTAAAAAAATTCTAATTGAAAACAAGCTGTTGTATGTTCTAAAATTCTGTAATTAACTAAGGATATACTGCACTTACCAGGTGCATGTGTGTCTAATCCAAGGAAAGCTGCCATTCCCTTTTCCTTTTCTTCCAAGAAAAGTTCCTTTTGATGGAAAAAATTACCACAACATCTGCTAATAGAGCTATGTACAAATGATGAGAGACCCCTGTGGACTCTGCTATTCTTTTGTTTTCACTGTATCTTTGAGTAGATCAGATCTTATTTATAGAGATTAGAAACAGCCAATTGTTGCATCTTTTCTCCTAAAGAAGTCTTGTTTTCTTCTAGAAAATAAACAAACAAACAAACAAACAAATAAATAAATATGTATGTATGTATGTATATATATATATATATATATATATATATATATATATATATATATATTCTTTTTTGGGGGCATATGTAAAGAATAAGTTGCCAGCATGCTCCTGTATCAGCCTGTATCAGTATTCTTTTAAGTCTGCTGAGAGGTGTCTGGAAAATAAAATGGTTATCTTTGAATGTGTGCAGGTGCACCACAAGGAGCACATATCTTAGGTACAGAAAAACTGTATGGGAAGAACCTTATTTTTGACACCATGTTATCATAATATCATATGACAAAAGACTTTTATGAAGGCCTTCTTTAACCTGACTAGATTTTTTTTTTCTTTTTTTATACAAAGATGAAATATCTATTATTTCTTCAAGAGGAATTTAATGTTTAAACACCATCTCTCCTTTGATCTGCACACACTGAAGTTTTATGCTCCCAGGTTGCAATGCAAAAAGTCCTGCTGCTGAAGGACTACCCTGTGTGAATACAGTGTTACTGACCTATAATTATATAGGCATTCTACAGCTGTGTTGGAAAAACTTTACTTAACTTTCATGTTTTTGCATTAAAAGGTTAATACCCACTTTGGGAATACTATAGGTCTCGTTGCATTTGAATGGACTAGAATGACCATCTTTACAGAATTTCACCAGTAGGAACTCTTATGGCTAGCTTATTGAAGAATGTTCTTTATTTATACTTACTTGTGCAAAGTGTTTGACATTGTCTCGCATGACATCTTAATCACCAAATTGAAGAAAAAAATTAATTTGATGGATGGACCATTCACTGTATAAGGAATTGGCTGGATGGCTGCAATCAAAGTTGAGGTCAATGGTTCAGTGTTCAAGCAGACACTGGCGACGTGTGACTTTCCTCAGAGATCAATTTTGGGATGAACACTATTTAACAACTTTGTAGGCAGCATGGACAGTGGGAGTTAGTGCACCCTCAGCAAGTTCACAGATAACACCAACTGCTGTGTTGCAGTTGACATGTTAAAGGGAAGGGATGCCATCCAGCGGGACCTGGAACAGCTTGGGAGGTGTGACCATGCAAACCCCATGAAGTTGAACAAGGCCTGGTGTAAGGTCCTGCATCTGGGTTGGCACAATCCAAAGCACAGGTGCAGGTTGGGCAAAGAATGGCTTGAGAGTAGCCCTAAGGAGAAGGATTTGGTAGTGTTGGTTGATGAATAACTCAATACGAGACAGTAATATGCGCTTGCAGCCCAGAAGGCCAACTCTATCCTGGGCTGCATCCAGAGAAGCGTGATCAGCAGGTTGACGGGAGGTGATTCTGCCCCTCTGCTATTGTGAGACTCTGAGAACTGGAGTGCTGCACCTCAGTTCTGAGAGCCCTGATGTGGGAAAGATGTGGAGCTGTTGGAGTGTGTCCAGAGGAAGGCCACAAAGATGATCAGAAGGCTAAAGCACATCCCCTGTGATGACAGGCTGAGAGCTGGGGCTTTTCAGCTTGGAGAAGAGAAGGCTCTGAGGAGACCTTATAGCAGCCTTCCAGTACTGAAAGGGGCCTACAGGAAAGCTGAGGAGGGATTTTTTATAAGGGCAGATGTTGGTGCTCAGTCGAGTTAGAGAGCTCTCTCAGTTTCTTGTAGCATCAGACTAGTTCTTCTTTATTGCATTCAACATACATCTTATACACCATCCACTTACAAACAAGAAGTTCCTGTTCCTCTGACAGTTCCGCCAATCAGTTAATTGGGGGAACTAACTTCTTCCAAACAACAGTAATAAAGGATGAAAGGTTTCTCAATTTTGACAAGATTAGCAGTGCATACAAAAGAACTCCTGTTTATCTTTAGACTCTGTTTGCTCTTTGTCTTATATTCCAGTCTCCCAAGGCTTCACATAAGGTCTGTCAAGCTCTTTGGTGACTTGCTTACGGTTATATCTTCACCCACAGGCAGACGGCAACAGGACAAAGGGAAATGGCTTTAAAATGGAAGAGGGTGGATTTTGATAAGATAGAAGGAAGAAATTCTTTACTGTGAGGGTGGTGAGACATTGGAACAGGTTGTCCAGTGAGGTGGTGGATGCCCACTCCCTGCAAGCATTCAAGGCCAGGCTGGATGGGGCTTTGAACAACCTCTTCTAGAGAGGTGTCCCAACCTATGGGGGTTGTGTTGGAACTAAATGATCTAAAGGTCCCTTCCAACACAAACTATTCTATTGTATGATTCTACTTTGAATTTTTACTTTTAGATTACTTATATTTCTTTCTTAATTTTCAGTAATTTTATTACAGAAAGTACCTGGGGAAAACAAACAAACAAACAAAACTGCTCTTTCAACTTGTTTTAAACTTCAAAAGTACAGTGGGATGAATCCTACTTTAAGAATTTTACAATTCCTTTCTTGGTATGACAGAAATATAAAGAAGTTTAAGTGATAAAGGACAATGCAGTGAAAGTGCACTTCGAAAATGTACAGGGAGCTGACCACCTTTGTAGGCTGACTTTTTCTAAACCACTTAAAAGCACTGAGACATACTCTACTTTACGGTTCAGTGCTAATCTTAAGAGAAGTTACTAAGCACTGATCTCAGCCGTATTTACTGATTCTCAGCTTCATTCAAAAACTGTTACAGCTGTCAGCTGATATTGTATATAACTGGCAGACATTTTCAGTATAAGAAAATATGATTACTGTATAGGTAACATTTTATTCATTTGAGTTACTCTTGTTATCGTGAATTTATTCGTCAAGTCCCTGTTCTTATCTTCTCTACATGTTGAAATTTCTGCTTTTTAAAAATTATTATTATTATTATTATTATTATTATTATTATTATTCTATCTTCCTAAGGACAAGTATGACTTTCATTACAGCTCATCAAGCCCTGAAAGCAAACTCAGTAATTAATAACATCTGACTTCTGAGTAAAATAGAAGTGCTTAGCATAGAAAATAGAAAACATGACACTTAACAATGTGCTATGTCTGGCCCATTTATAAAGAATAAAAAATCATTTATTGTCTGCAAAATATCCCTGAGGACTGTGTGGTTTATCATTTTATTTATCTATTTATTTATTTCTTATGTGTATGTACGTAATACTCATATATGCATAAATGAGTATTATATGACAACGGGTAAGATATATTCAGATAGCTAATGAATCATATACTAACTCTTCTTTAAAATAACAAGACTAACTTTAGCTATGGTCTGGAAAAAAATAAACAACAAGAAAACAAAACAAAATGAACAAACAAAAAAATGTATCAGTGGACAATATTTCAAGTTCATGCACACTCTGAAGAGGAGTTTGGTTGCATTTTGCCAGCTAAAATTGTCTATCTGTATCTACACATATCTTACTTCCAGGAAAGTAGTTTCACATGAACAACTGTTTCATGGTAAAACTGTGCTAATTTACAATCATAAGGCAAATCAAATGACACAGTTTTGTCATAGGACTAGAACAATTGACTGCATGAACCTGTAATTAATGATGATTTGTTTTGCTTTGTTTGCACATTAACAGGAAATACCCAAAGTGATTTTCAGATATCAGAATCCTACATTTTTTCTTCTTCAAGAAATTCATTGACATTTGAAGATTTGCAAAAGGCATGACATGTCCTTAAAGGACAAGTTAGAAAGAACTCAATTTGACTGACAAGGGGAAAGGAGCTTTTGTCTGCCTGACCCATGTCTAGTATGGACAATGAGCCAATATAAAGGTCACAGTGCAAAACAGCCAAGGGGAATTTCAGGCTTCCAAAGCTGAAACGGTAAAGCCAGTAGTTGTGAAGTCTGTGAAACCTCAAATGAATGAAATACTTTTAGAAATTTGTTCTACGCTTGGCATAGTCTCAAGTGTCTAACTTGCTTCAACATATTTTCTGCAAACCTCTTGACTTTGCATCTCTCATGACATCTTAGAACAAGTAATTATTACTAACTAAATTGTTTGCTTAATTTTCCCCTATATGTCAGGTAGATATCCTTTTTAATTAATAATCATGTAGATGTATCTCCTAATTTATACAGATTCAATGTTCTCAAGTGTTCTCCTAGCTGCTTAGCCACTCGTTAAACTAGTACTACTGCTATGAACCACTTGGAAAAGAAAGCACTTAGAATTTCATTTGCTTTGTAAGTTAAGTGAACATATTTGTAGCACATCATTAGAGAAAAGATAATGCAGAGACAAAAAGGGCATGAATTTTATTTAAAAAAAAAAAAAAGATAAAAGAGCAGTCTGAAGTGACAAATTAATTTGGGGCTATGTTTCATAAAATGCAAATTTCTTTTGTACATTTAGCCATGAAAACTAACTTAGAGTCAATCAAAAGCAAGACACTAGTTAATAAGATCTGCTCCATTCCAGATTATCTTCCTGAATGTGTTCTTTGCAATTTGATGGCTGAGAAAACTGTATTACTGTTCATCGTAACTCCTGTGGCTATGCCATAGCAAAGACAAACTCAGGGAGTATCAAGCCTTTGCTGTGCAAGATTCTGTGAAAGTGGATTGGAAGATAGGACCTGACACTGGACAAACACAGAGTGCAGTTTCAGACACTGTAGACATGTAAAAAGAAAAAAATATAAACTCATCTCCCAGTTCCATCTTTGCTTAATTGCTTATAGAATGCAATGATTCATTGTGTACTCACACTTGAACAGTAAATTATTACTCCCACTCCCTGTGTTGTCTCAGCTGCTGTGACTGTAAAGTCAGAATTAGGGTTCTAACTAATGTCCTCCAACATTTCTGTCCTGCTCATACTCCAGTAGCTCCTATGAGAAGATAAAGTCACTATGCATTCTGAGGAGGAGATGCAAACAAAGTTACAGTCTAACAGTGTCCCAAAGGGAAATAAATAAAAACCACATCTCTGAGTATGTTGTGGTTTTGTTTTTTTTTACACTAATTATTTCAACTTTAGATGTTTCTGGACAAAATTTATATCATATTCTTGCAGACTAGCATATAATTTCAGAGGAAATAAATTTTCTTTAGAAAACTGATGAAGTGGAAGGTTCTTCACAGCTTGGAAACAGCTTAAATATTGCATGGCATGTAAAAAGATGCCAAAAGGGAAATCGATTCAAAAACTGTAAATGGGAAAAACAAAATCCCAATAAACTAAATTAACAAAAATCGAGAAGGGCAAGTTTGTAACAGTGACCTTAGCTGACCTCCATTTGTGGGTAATTACTGCACAATCAATAGTCCTTATGCATAACTATGGACACAAATGGTCAACTGAAAGTGGCAAAAGAATGGTGATCAATAAACATTACAGTCTGTGGCACAACTGTCTAAGTGGGCAAAAAAAATTAACTTTGGAAATTAAGATTCATCGAGATTTCAAATTGGAACAATTTCCATGGTGCATGAGATCACAATTTGGTTTAAATCCTTTTCTAGGAAACTAAATTAACAACCTGGTTACAACATGATTGCCTAACAGTCAAAATTAGTTTGTTTCCATTTTGTGAGATGTGAATAGCCACATTGCTGCGTAATACCTATAAACCATGAACAAGTGGAAATGGAGATGCCACTTTGTTGTTTGATAAGCAAATCACAGAATCACAGAATTATCAAGGTTGTAAAAGACCTAAAAGATCATCCAGTCCAACCATCACCAATACTCCCCAGCTAAATCCTATCCCTCAACACAACATCCAAACGTCTCTTGAACACATCCATGTTCGGTGACTCCACCACCTCCTTGGGCAGTGCATTCCAATGCCTGACCACCCTTTCCGAGAAGTAATATTTCCTAATGTCCAGCCTGAATCTCCCCTGGCGCAGTTTGAAACCATTGCCTCTAGTTCTATCACTGTGTACACGAGAGAAAAGGCTGACCCCTAGCTCACCACAACCTCCCTTCAGGAAGTTATAGAGTGCTATAAGGTCTCCCCTGAGCCTCCTCTTCTCCAGGCTGAACAATCCCAGCTCCTTCAGCCGCTCCTCATAAGGCCTGTGCTCCAGGCCCCTCACCAGCTTCGTAGCCCTCCTCTGAACACGTTCCAGGGCCTCAATGTCTTTCTTGCAATGAGGGGCCCAAAACTGAACACAATACTCAAGGTGCGGCCTCACCAGTGCAGAGTACAGGGGGACAATTACCTCCCTATTCCTGCTAGTAACACTGTTTTTGATGCAAGCCAGGATGCCGTTAGCCTTCTTCGGCTCATGTTCAGCCGAGCATCGATCAACACCCCCAGGTCCGTTTCCTCCACACAGTCCTCCAGCCACTCCGCCCCAAGCCTATAGCGCTGCCTGGGGTTGTTGTGGCCAAAGTGCAGGATTCGGCATTTGGTCTTGTTGAACCTCATCCCGTTGGCTTCAGCCCAGCTCTCCAGCCTGTCCAGATCCCTCTGCAGGGCCTCGCTACCCCCAGGCAGATCCACACTCCCAGCCAATTTGGTGTCGTCTGCGAACTTACTGAGGGTGCACTCAATGCCCTCATCCAAGTCATCAATAAAGATACTGAAGAGGACAGGCCCCAGTACCGACCCTTGGGGAACACCACTCGTGACCGGTCGCCAGCTGGATTTAACTCCATTCACCACCACTCTGTGAGCCCGGCCCTCCAGCCAGTTCCTTACCCATCCAACAGTGTACCCGTCCAAGCCACGGGCTGCCAGCTTCTGCAGGAGAATACCGTGGGAGACAGTGTCAAAGGCTTTGCTGAAGTCTAGGTAGACCACATCAACCAGGTAGACCAAATCAAATCAAAGCATTGTTTTTTTGCCACAGTAACGGAAAAGAGAAAGACCCTTGCTGAGACACTAAACCTTCTATTGATGCCAGATACAATGTTTTTACCAAACTAAAGCCCAATGAATTATCAGAAGAAAGTAAAAGAAGCAACGTTTATTGAACTCAGGCAAACTTTTATCTTGCCCCTGATGAAGACCAAGATGTAAATAAATAAATAAATAAATAAATTAGTAATATTCCCCGGCTGCTGCTCAGTCATCAGCAGTCTTTAAGAACTGAACCTTTTAATTCAGAAAATGTTTCTGTTCTTTTTCATTATTATTATTATTATTATTTTATTTATTTTATTTTATTATTATTAATATTTAATTTACACTCATCACTAAGAGACAGAAGTCAGTCAGCTATATAATTTAAAACATGTTTACCAGAGCTTTATACAAATACACCCCTCTTCCCACTGTCAGGGAAAACTGAGGAAAATTACCTCTAGATCATGGTTTCTACATATGGACATGACACATGAAGCTCAAAATGACACCCATGTCATTGTGATATTGTCTGTTTCACCATTATCCCCATTATCTAAGTTTCTTCTATGTGTTTATGATGGGTTGTGTTGTAAGGAAAAAATGTTTTGACTACACTTCAATCTGTTTTAGACCTTCTTGTTGATGATTCTATGATTCTATGATAAATGTGTTAATAGTCTTTGCAAATGACTAGTTTATGTTTCCATGAAGGTTACAATTAGTAGGGAGTATCATGGGGGACTGATAGTGTCTTTAAAACATTAGAATTAGGTGATTGTGGCTTTTGATTAAAAACCATTAAACTTCCTTTGTATGCCATTCTTTTGCTTGGGATTTATTTAAGAGATGATAATCCACTCTCTTGTGTAGGCTGTATGAATAATTACTTGAGGTTCTCCTTGGAAAAAAAAAAAACCAAAAATGTTTTATAACACTGATTGTCTGCACTTTACCTACCCCAGTTCTGTGACTTTTTCCTTGTAAAACAGATCTTAGTCAATGTACTAGACTGAATGCTTCCCATTGTTATATGGAAATGCATGTTTATACATTCAGGTTAAAATGTGCTTTTTGGGTAAATGTATCAATATCTCCTCCTTAGTTAAAAGCTTGACAAAGGTCTGCATGAGAACAACACAGGGATTTAATATCATTTACATATCAGCAGGGTGAAAAACAAAATATAGAGGTTGTTAAGATGCTACATCTGATTCTTGCTGTCCCTCTTTCCTAATTATTGTAATGGGATAATGTTCTATAAAGTGTCTTGTAACAATAGGAAAGAAGATGATGGTCTTTTTGAAATATGACCTTATCAGAAAATCATGGAATAATAAATAAATAAATAAATAAATAAATAAATAAATAAACAAACAAACAAACTGGACATAAGAACTCAGGTAACATAAAAGCAATTGCTTCTGTAGGGCAAAATTTTTTTAAAATATGCAAAATATTTCTTAAATCACAACTTGCAGCATTAGTTTCCTTTTTTGTTGTTCTTTTTTTTTCTTTTTCTTTTTTTTTTCTTTTTCTTTTGCAAGACTGCTACAAACAAATAATATTGTGTAATTATGACGTACGTTTAATGTGATGCAACCTTTTCTTCCCTGTGTTGAAGAGTCATTTTTCACTTTGCATGGAAGTAATGCACAAATTCCTGTATACCACCTTCCATGTGCAGGAACACTCAATCAGTCAAGGCACACAATACTGAAAGAGGTTAAATGTCCTCTGCACACTGTCATAATTCACCAAATATATCAGGCAATAAAATCCCGTGATAACTCACTTTTCATGACAAATCTTGTAATGAGAACTGAAAATGGGACAAATTCATCTATTCACTTGACATAGATTGTAACTAGAAGGAGAAAAACTAGCCCAGAATTAACCCATTCTCGTAATGATCACAGCTGAAAACTGATGTTACTCTTTGTCTATATTCCTGAGCTGTGTTTCTCAATTGTATTTGCTTTCTTTTTTCAAAAATACCTTTCTATCAGCATTAAAAAAGAGAAGTAACTGCAAGGGAATTAAGGTAAATAAAGATTTAGAAGTATCTAGCTATTTAATGACTATTTTCATGGAATAGAACAATAATGCAGGTAACTATTGAAATTAACTACATAGCTGAAACTCTACTGCCTGATAGGTATCTCGCCTTAAAAGAACACTTCCTTTTGGTTTTAGAGTATTTAACTTACTAAACTCATATGCATCTAGTCCACAAACCAGACATTTATTCTCCTATTTATTGAAACACTATGGATACAGAATACACAGTACACTTAAAGATGAACTGAAAGATAAGAAAATGAAAGGAGATTATTAGTCCAGTCTTCAAAAAGATGGTCTCATGATATAAGAGTTTATTGCCATATCCTAAGATTAATATGGTTTTACTACTTGGACTGATGGAGGGGATTAAAAAAAATTAAGAAAACAACAGATGAGCAAAGTAAACTCTTCGTCTATTTGCAAGAAGTCATTAAAGGTTCCATAAAGATAAAGCTGCTTCTGAAAACTGTCATATCCTGTACTCAAGGACTCCTATGAAGGGTCTTAAATTAATACAGGGTGTTCTTCACATTGAGCACTAATAATATGACGCCAATATCCCATAGTTATATCTTAAAATAATTGAGTGCAACAGAGCACCAAAGTATGGGAGCAAGAAAATGGTTAAACTATAGAAAATTATATCAAAGCAAAGGTTTAAAAGTATTTAGACTGTGACATTGCTGACACATTCTGAAAAACTACATCATGTAGTATCAAAGTGACCTCTGCCCACTCTGTCACACCACATCAGCTTGTCTTTTGTTACTATGTCATTTGACAGCACGTTATGCGATGAAACATGACAGAATATGGAGGACAATCTAAAATGAAAAGGTAACCTTTTGTGACATGTATTGCATTAAAGCACCAATAATACAAGTAACTGATAACATTTTGATCTGTTCAGAGGATTAGAATGAATTTTTTTCCATTGTTACATGGCACTAGTGTTTATAGATTGGGGTTAAAATGAACTTTATAGTAAATGGATCAGAGACATTATTTTGATCAAAAGAGAGATCTTCCTACATTGAGGATAATTTTCAATCATAATATACATCATTTTGTTCCCCTGCATGGTGTTAGTATTAGATCTATTCCCTTATGAGTCTTTGTAATAAGAGAATGGAAGTAATTTGGTATCTGAGTGGAAGTCTTCTACTCTCCTGAGCTGGAGCTCTGCAGGCAGTAGAGCAATCCCTTCTACCTTTCATCATACAGCATAACATTAGCTGGGAAGAAGAATGGACATAACTAAAGAGGCAATTGGGCAAACATAATATAGAGATAATTTGTAGGTCAAAACTATTTTAGATTATTCTGAAAGACACTGTTCACAGCACTAACTAGAATCATGTTCATATGTTCACAGTAACCGAGACCTAGCAGATAGTGAAGGAAGAAACATCAGGAAATGACAAATAGCAAAGCAGGAAGAATGAAAAAAGAGAGAGATGGAAGATTTATTGATGAACATCAGTAGAGAATACAGAACAAAGCTTAAATGAAATGAAAGTGGAAAACCATGGAAAAAAATGTGCTTTAAAGTAACCTTTTCAAAGAAAATAAGATATATATACATCTGAAAGCATCAGTGTTAGCAAAATAAGCTGGGGGAAAAAAAATACTATTGTGACTTGTGTTGAGAGAGGCCCTCTGTTAATATTTCAGTCATTACTTACACTTTATCAAGTCTTTGTGACATTAGGAGTTATTGATGCATTATTTTTAGATTCTGTGTTTTGTTTATTTGTTTTTGTTTTTGTTATTGTTTGTTTTGAGTATGAAACAGAACACTGGAAAAGAAAATTCAGTCATGAAATGTTACATTTATTTTCAGTTTCCTTCTAAATTTTCCTGTCACTGTTTACCAATAAGTGCTTACTTTGTTTTCCTTTTCTTTTTCTTACATACACTAGCTCTTCCAGATATAGTTAATTACCTTTTATTTCTGATTTTATCTGGATAGGTTGATGTCCCCACTAGCACCCTGTCTCTTTACCCTAGTTATGCTTTCCCAAACTTTATCATTATTATCCTCTTCCCACTACAAATCTAATTCAAAGTCCTGCCAGTAAGTCCTGCTAGCTTTTCCACAATGATTGTCTTTCCTCTTTGAGAAATGTGAACCCCATCTGATGCCTGCAAGCCCAGAGTAAGTAGGTCATTCTGTTGTCAAAAATATCCAAAACTGTAATGGCAGCACCAGCCATGAATTGTTCATAGATTGGATCCTTCCACTTTTTTTTCAGTGTCCTTACCTCCTGCAAGAGAAGAAGATTACTTATGCCTTCAAATCCTTCAGCAGAAATCTCAAGGCTCTGAAGTCTCTATTGATGACCTTTGAACTACATATAACTGCTTTGTCACCTCCCATGTGAAAAACAAAACAAAACAAAACAAAACAAAACAAAACAAAACAAAACAAAACAAAACAGTAGCAGGCTACAATCTGTTGGCCATACAAGGCTGGGCAGTTTCCTGGTGATGTCCTTTAACCAAGCCCCAGGAGGCCAATCGACCACATTGAGAAGAGGGTCTTCCGGACATATTAGATGGTCACTTCCCTGTGGGGAAGAGCGACCTACAGTTAGTATCTGCCTCTACTTTGTGGATGTAGCTTTGGTGCTGAAGGAAGGATTCAGTGGTTTTGGATTTGTTGCTTTTTCAAATGTAAGATGGCACTTTCACATCCAGAAACTTCTACCTGCAGTATAGAGGCATCTGGGGTGTGGAGTGGGCATGGAGTCATTTTGCTTGCAGTTCAGAGTACAAACTTGTGTCCATCCACTACCCTCCTTTGAGTGGTTCTTACATACAGCATAAAAAAAAAAAAGAAAAAATATATCTCTATATATAGATTTCATACTTTTTTGTTTGTTTGTTTGTTTGTTTTCTTTTCTTACATGGAGCATCATTTGGAGCAGTCAAATTTTTTTAGCACTGTGGCTGAGCTACCAAGGCAGACATTTCAGGCAATCGCTCCTTGTAAATTGTTTCATATGAAGGTTCAGATTTAAACGATAGATTTATTCATGTGATATTTCTTCTTTGTTTAAAGATTTTTAATTAATTAATTAATTAACATTTAATAATTAATATGAACAAATTAGTTGGGATTTATGCATTTATACTTTTTGGTTTTTTTAATTCTTAATAAAAGAAATAAAATTCTTAAGAATGGAAACAAAACATTCTGCTAAATCCTAATAACCATTGTCAGTTCACAAACTGTTAACTGTAGGTTTGTTGTTGTTGTTATTTTGTTTTGTTTTGGCATTTGGTGAGAGCAATACTCCCTTATTTTGCATTTCAAAGCAAGACAATATGGGCTCTTATAAGACATGCTCCAAAAGCAGTGCTTCTTATTTTCTTAAGTTGGGCCACAATGTCAGAGGTGGATGTTGGCGGAATGGCATTTCAGGTTGATTTTTCCCACCAATTTTTAATTATTTTTTGTTTCCATATGACAGATGGCAGCAGAGGGGCAATCTGAAACATGGCATCAGACATGAAAGTGTTTATGAAGCAAATGTATGGAATTGAATTCCTGCATGCGGAAAAGATTACTTCCATTGACATTCATCAATGCTTACTCACCATTTAAGGAGAGTAATTGGTGGATGAAAGCACGATGAGGTCTGAGGTCCTGAGTGGTGCATTTCAGCAGTGACAATAGCAGTGTGAAATGTAAAACCACATTCTAGATGACCACAAACAGCTTTCACATCACAAAATGAAGAGTGACTGGATCAGTTCTGCATGAATCAGCTAATGGTGGTGACAATGCTGAAAAATTGTATAGGTGCTAGTTTGCTCTATCAAATGGTGCTATTATGCTCCTGCTATCTTTTGAAGTTTCAATAGAACCAATACAGTAGAAGGAAGAAATTCCATTCAGAGGGACCTCAACAGGCTTGAAAGATGGGCCCAGATGAATCTGATAAGGTTCAATACATCACAGCGCAAGGTTTTGCTCTTGGGTTGGAGGTTGTGGATGCCCCATCCCTGGAGGTGTTAAAGCCAGGTTGGGTGGGACCCTGTGCAGACTGATCTAGTATTAAAAGGGGAGATTGGTGGTCCCACCTGTGTCAGGGGGGTTGGAGCTTGATGATCCTTGATGTCCCTTCCAACCCTGGCCATTCTGTGATTATGTGATTCTGTGAATAATTTAAAAGTACTGTTACCTAATTCCATATTGGTTGATGAAGCATTCACGAATTATTTTCCATGGGATTACCTATTCTAGTGATCTCTGAATGTCCCATTGTAAATTCGTTATTATTAATAATTATTTATTTATTTTTAATGAACTAGTATGTAATTTACTCTTTACTCTCACATTGCACCTATTATATTATACAGAGTTATCAGTATGCCAAAATACTTGAGATCCCATCTGATGTCCACTGTATGCAGAGGAAAAGTGTCCAGATACTGCAGAAGTTGAAGCAAGAGTATCTTGATTAAAAAAACCCTACATACATTAAAATCCTTTTAAAGGACCACACAGAATTCATTGTAAACCCAAGATGGTAGAACAAGCAGCTAATCAAAATAAGTTTCAGAATTGGCTACACAATGAAATAGCAAATATAAACAAACTATGACTAACTGTCATAACATACTTGTGCTCAAATATGAGCTGATTCCTACCAGATTCTGGAAATGATGAAATCCAGGAAGTCTTTAATTTCTTGAATTTTCCATCAAGCTCATATTATTTACTAATGAAATTCTGAATTCTGTCATAAATACAGCTGATCACAATATATAGCTTTGTTTCTAAACAAATTAAAAGCAATGTTTTATGGTAAAAATTGACCATGGAAAATCCAACTTACTGAAGTACTGTAAGTGGAATTATTTTCACTTTTTGATGTAAAGTTTATAAACCCCAGTATTATGGGGAAAAAAAAAAAAAGAAAAAAGTGCACTTTAAAAATATGTAGTTGGAATCTCAATTAATGTTCAAAATCAATATTCTCAAGTAGAAATATAAAGCATACTTACTTGTATCAAGCTATCAAATAAGCATATTGGCAAGACTTATTCCCAGATGGACTATTAACAACCAAGGGAACATTTGTTATAGAGTTAGCTTTAAAAATGATCTCTGAGCTTTTCACCGATCCACTGGCCTGTATCACAGGAATAAACACTACTTCTTCCCATCCCAAAAGTCTTCTTCTGGCAGCCTTTCTCTGTAGTTGTTTTTTGTCTTAAAATGTCTGCAGTGGCAAAGGGATCCAGACATGAGAATGTGTAGATGCATGAGTTGCAGAAGAGGTTAATGGGATTTTCAATTTGCTTTTCAATTTTCCCATTTTCCACCCTATGAATCCAAATAATTGAAAAAATTTTGAGGATTACAAATTTTGTATCCAATAAATCATTTAATTATTCAAGTCTTTCTACTGTTATCTTTGATACAGTACTTGGAATTTCTTTTGCACTCGGTATGCTTGTTATACTCCTAAGAGAAGGGAAATCTCTTTATTTAACATTTCTTTATTTTATTTTCCATCATATATATATATATCCTATATATATATTCTTATATATTCTTTCAAATGTCAGAATAGGTAGAATCTTCTTGAATTTTTTAGAACATCGCTATCCAGAAGGCTGTATCTCCCAATCATTCACTTGAAGAATAGCTATGTATTCAGAAATGTGGCAGAAGAAAGATTCTACTTTTTACATTCTGGGGATTAGGGAATAGAAACACACTTTTTATCCATTTATTTGTCTATCTACATATCTATCTATCTATGTATCTATGTATCTATGTATCTATGTATCTATCTATCTATCCATCCATCCATCCATCCATCCATCCATCCATCCATCCATCTACCTATCTTTTAAAACCATCTATTTATTTTCAGTGTCTTCTTTATTTTCCAGTAGTTCTCCACTTGTAAAGAGTGAGAATGAGCCAGAGATTATTCTCTCTATCAGAGGACTGAAGATCATTAATAAATTCTGATACTTGAAAGGAGGGTGCACTTTCTCTTAGAAACATAGAATTATAGAATCCCTAGAGTTGGAAGGGACTCCTGAAGGCCATCTGGTCAAAATCCGCTGCAATGAACAGGGACATCCATAGATAGATCATGTTGCCCAGGGCCTTATCCAGTCTCACCCTGAAAGTCTCCATGAACCACAACACCAGGTAACCAGTTCCGGTGCCTCACCACCTTACTGTGAAAGACTTTTTTCTTATATCTAAACTAAACATACCTTCCCTGTGCTCATAGCCATTTCCCCTTTTTATATCTCTTTCTAAAAACACATTCCCCCTTACACTTTACTCCACAGGAGGCACTACATAGGGCTAGAACATAAAGAATATCTGCATACTAAAAGAAGCTCATACAGAACTTTCACACTGTGTACCAGGTTGTTCTATAGAATGCTGGAAGCATAGCACAACACTGAGTTTCCTGAACTGGAATCTTAATACATTATTTGTATTTATGTAAATAAACTTCAGCTAATGCTTGAGCACTGTAACACAGCGACCAATAAAGTAAAATTAATTATAAAATAGGCAAGACATAGAAAAGTGTGTGTATCAGACAGAGAAGACAATATGCCAATTTAGTTATTGTAACACGATAATGCTACCAACACTAATTGTTACTGAAAAAAACTGACAAAAACAAACAAACAAGCAAAAAACATGGAAGCATCTACTCCATGCAATAGACACAAAAATATTGTTACTATTTTATCACAAAACCAAGAAAAATTAGAGTAATATGGTCACTTTATTCATTGTTAACCAAGGAACATGCCCTCAAAACTCCAGCAGCTCAACCTGGAGCATATTGTCCAGGATCATATCCAGGCAGTTTTGAATACTTCCATTGAAGTATTCAGAAACCGCCTATTGGGAAAATTGTTCCAGGGCTCAGTCATCCTCACAGAGAAATGAAGAAATGAAATGAATTCTTTCAGGAGAAATATTTATCAGCTGAGGAGGAAAAAAAAAGACAAATACACAAAAGCTTTAAAATGAAACCTTATCTATATGTTTGACTGAGAATCAATGAAGTAATATTTGACATTGCACAGAGAGCAAATGAGGGCTGAAAATATTAAAATCATTTAAAGAATCATGAGATCCTATTCATTTTTGAAAACTGAAAACTCATTGCAAGAATAAGAGATCACTTATATACAGAACGACATGACATAACCTGGATCTGCTGAAACCCCCTTTCCTTTGCCATATATGTTTACACACATGCACACACAAAGGATAATTTATGTCATAAAATGTGAAATGGAAGTAATAAGAATGCAGCAACATAGACTAGATATTGATACAGTCCCTTTCTTTTTTGAATATTAACTCTGAACAATTTCTGTTTCTGTAGATTTTTCCAAATTCACATGTGGTCTTGAGCACAGTTAATTCAAGTTTATGAGTCTTCATCAACTCTCCTAAATCTGTGGAATAATTAATAAAAATTGTTAAGTTGTAAGTGAGTCTGAAATAAAAATTTCCTATTTTCCACACCCAGTCCACTCAATGTTTCATATGAAAGATGATGAAATGAAGATGATAAAATAATTGCTTCCTGTAGAATAGCGCCAGATTTTTGTAAGATGAGGATCCCAAAACAACTGAAAGGAGGAAACCAAATAAATAAATACATATATTTTCATGCACTCAAGTGATTCTAGCAGAAAATTCAGTGGCACTGTTCCTTTCCTGTGTAAATGCGAAGAACAGAACATGAAAGAAAGAATTTAAAATACTACAAGATTGTCTGTCTGGGAAAAAGCTGATGGTAACAAATTATTAATCGACATAAACTTACTCTTATCTCTGAATTATTTAGCACAAAACTAAAACCTTTGAGATACTTAAGTAATCTATCACAAGCGAAGCCTTCGTTAGAAAATTAGCTCATGATATGTAATGATCTTGCCCATAGTTTTCAATTCCCATTTAAATAATATTTGAGTAATAGCTTATTAACGTTCACTACTGAAGGTAAACTAAATCTTTAATCGACTTCTGGTTTCCTAGCACAGAACATAACCATCGAAGATATTCACAATCTCTGATATTATATTCAAGGTGTTTAATATCCCACAATTGTAATATATGAAGCACTACCTGAAGAATGTGGATGAGGACTGTGGTTGAGACTGTGGTCTCAAATGCAAAGGGAATTTTTAAACTATTGTAAAATGTCTTAAGTGACAGTTTTCCCCAAATTTTCTTAAAATCAACTCTCGGAACAACCTTTTAAAACATTTATGACTGAAATCTCATGCTTCAGTCCGCAATCAGGATTCTTTTTCTTTTCTATTCATTTTCTAAGTGCTTTTAAAAAAATCAAGTAAAATAGAACATTGCAAAATCATACATCACTCCTCCTTTTGTGGGAATGAGCCACATGTGACAAATGGTGAACATTTTTCTCACTTTACTATAGGAAGCCACTCAGACAATTCATCACTGACTATCACATAAACATATAATCAGAAAGTGGTGAAAATAAATAATATATCACTTAGTTAGGAATATAAACTCAAAGTAATGTGTATTTTTGCTTGGGTAGAAATAGGTCAAAGCTGAATATACCTCACTTCTAATATTTGTCATGGAACAACTTATTTCTTATGTTATTGAGGAGTGGGACCATGAAATTTTAACAAGTAAATCTAATGTTTTTCTGCTTAATCTGAAAGATTTTGTAGTTCTATTATTCAACTTTATTTATGCATATACAGAAGTTTGTGCAGTATTTTCTAATTTCTTGTGGTTCTCATATGTTAATTAGACTTGTCATAGGCATCCTCTGCTATTTCTGATATTATTCACAACTGAAGAGCTTTTCCTGCAAGCTAGTTGTGTCTCCAGACGGTGATTGACTGTGCAAGAAAGTCTTGTATGAAACAAGTAATGAATATCATTTTCATCACTGTCTTTCTTAAACCAGAGATGCAGCTGGTAAGAAATTAGCCACAAAGGATTTCACTTTACCATCTTATTATTTCTGAATCTACTTAACAGATTTTTTTCTTGATACCATTCACAGTCTTCCTAATTTATCTTCTTTTTTCACTGTGGTTTCATATGGATATATCTTAGCTTTAAAATAGTTCAGATGGAGGAGAATTCACATGCCACAAATCAAAATAATTTAACATCTGATGTACTCCATTTTCCCTAAACCAGCATAAAGAAATCAGTGAATATACAGTTCATTCTAGCATCCCTTTTAGTAAGCCACTCTTCTAGATTGATGTTATACCTGCATCAATGGACAAGGGAAGAGCCACTGGCATAATTTGTCTGGATCAACATCCTTCTCTCCGAACTGAAAATACATTAATTTGATGGGTGGACTGTTCAGTGGATTCAGGATCAAATCCAGAGTGTGGTGTTCAATGGCTCGGTCATGAGTCAGTGCTGGAACTGATACTCTTTAATTTCTTCATCAGTGACTTCAAAAGGGAAGTCGAGTGCATCCTCAGCAAGTTTGCTGAAGACAAAAAGCTATTTGGTTGACACACCAGAAGTATATAATGCCATCTGGAGAGACCTGAAGAAGTTCTGACATCTGGGTCTAGGCGACCTTCACTACTAACGCAAGCTGGGACATGAAATGATTGAACACAAATCTGCCAAAAAAGGATGTGGGGGGTACTGATGGATAGTAAGCTGTATAAGGGCCAGCAGTGTGCACTTGCAGACCAGAAGGCCAACTATATCCTGGGCTGCATTAAAAGAGGAGTGGCCAGCAGGGAGAGTGAGGTGATTGTCCCCCTCTAATCAGCTGTTGTGAGGCCCCATCTGGAACACTGCATCCAGGCCTGCAGCCCCAGTACAGGAAGGATGTGGAACTCTTGGAGTGGGTTCAGAGGAGGGAACTAAGATGATCAGAGGATTGCAGAACCTCTCCTGTGAGGAAAGGTTGAGGAAATTGGGCTTGTTTAGCTTGGAGTAGAGAATCCTCCAGGGGAGACCTCATTGTGTCCTTCCAATACCTGAAAGGAGCACATAAACCAGAGGGGGAACGGCTGTTTACAACATTGGATATGCCACGGAGAGTTGAACAGGACAGATGATTATCTGATTGGATAAAACAATTGCTTCTCTTTGTTCAAGACCATTTCTCCTCTTGAACAAAAAAGTAGTGGGTGACAAGATTAGATGCACAAAACTGAACTGAAGATAATTCAGGTTAATGAGATGAATAATATCCTACCTTGTAAGGTTTTGCATCTGATGTTGATTACAGTGGTGGTGATGTACAAATATAATAAACTCCAAGTCTTCTGCCACTTTTCACTGATGGGAATTTTTTTCTGGACTTACCAGCTGAGAACTATGTTATATTAAGACATCTTTTGAATGAAGTACATTTGCATTCAAGACTGATATCCATTTTATGCTCAGAATACAACTGTAGCCACCCAATGCTTCTCTCTGGTAATTATTAGTTTCATGGGAATATGTACATATATTCCCATGCAACTCACATATATATACTATATATATGTATGTATATATATACACACATAAATACAAACAAAAAAAGGCATATATATATATATATATATATATATAAAACACACACATATATATATAACACACACACATATGTATATGTTTTTTATATATGTTTTTTGTTTGATTGGTTGGCTGGTTGTTTTTTTTTTTATTTATTTTGTCAAGTTTTTGTGTTATAACATGTATGAAATACAAATGTTCTAAATCTTACAACCTTACAACATAAAACATAAAATAAATGCAGGGATTTTGCATCATTGTTTCTTGGAACCTACAAAGATTTTTCATCTCAATGAAGCAAGAATTGTTTGTTGTTATTATTGTTGTTGTTGTTTTTGAAGGGTATAGTATTTTAATGAAAAAGAAAGCATAATTACAATACAGCAGCTAATATTCATTTATACAAAAGGAGTACAGCCCACATAGTTTTGTTTTCAACCAACTGTCTCTGTACTATTAGCTACAGAATAATTAGAATACAACCCATTTTAGTGTTATAATTACTTGCAGCTGAATTCTCACATTGACCTGGTATTGCACACCACTATGGCTCATTACACTTGTTTTGTTAATGCATTGTACAAAAATTATGTTAACATTCTTTCTAGCTACAGCACAGTCTTCTGGTTCATTCACACGCAAAATAGCTTCCATTAAAGGTGAAATAATAATAAAAAAACACAATAAAACTTAAATGCTTAGTTAGCCTCTGCTTTCCAAGAATAACAACAATTTATATAATTGTTCAGATATTTTTCACTGCATGTCCCTAACTAGTTTAGTGTAGGAAATTATATATGCTTCTGCAGTATTCAACAATACTTTATTGTATGGCAGCAGAAACTGTCATAAAATTAGTTCATAAAATCAGTGATGCTAACATATCAGTAGCTTGTCCTCAATATCTTGCTATAATGTTTATCAAAAGTGCATTAATCTTTCTTATTAAAGTCTATTTATATATTCCTAATTATCATTAAAATGTTATTTTGTCTTCAGCACAACAAATCAATCTTCTTTCCATTAAAAAGAAACCATATGATTCTTTTTCCAGGCTTTGCCTGTTAATGATGTGTCTGTGAAGCAAACACAAAAGAAAGCTCAACAAAAAAAGAATTAGAAAGAAAAATGAAAGGAAGAACTAGAAACCTGATAAAAGAGATTGCAGACAAGGTTTATCAGCTTACATATTAATGACCTATTGCTGCTTTTTTAAGTGTATCTTTTAAACTGATTTAGACACAATTATTTCCTGAATCTCAATAATATATATTAGCATGCAGATCACAAACCCAGACCTGTGGCTCCATCATGGAAAAAAAAAACATGCTATTCACATTGCTAAGTAAAACAGTATTTGGGAAGAAGCTAATCAGCAAACTCCCAATTAACCAATCTAAATGAACATGTTTTAGTTATTACTCATATCTTTTAATAATTTCCAGCCTATCATTTAGGTATGAAATAAAAAGCCAAAATCCAGAAAACACTCCTGGAAAGCCTTGTCTAATTGGGAGTAATAATACTTAGTACTTGTAGGTAACATTTTTCTAGAGTTGCAAGAATTGCATATCTACATTATTTGTTTAATTTCCTTGTATGTCTTAGTTCTTCCAGAACATATGCAACTTGGAAACTAGGATTACTAAGTGTTAATCTGTCATAGGATCCAAAACATTGGCTTGAATCAGAAATAGTATTGTCAGCTGGAGCAGCCAGGTGATCATCCCTCTATACTCAGCTCTGGTGAAGCCGCACCTCGAGTATTGTGTTCAGTTTTGGGCCTCTCACTACAAGAAAGACATTGAGACACTGGATCATGCCCAGAGAAAGGCAACAAAGCTGATGAAGGGTATGTGTACAAGTCTTATGAGGAGTGATTGAGGGAACTGGGATTCTTCAATTTAGAGAGGTTCATGGAAGATTATTGCTTTATACAGCTGCTTGAAAGGAGGTTGTGACAAGGTGGGTTTTGTGTTCTCACATGCAACCAGTGATAGGGAAAGGGGGATTGGCCTTAAGTTGCACCAACAGAGGTTCATATTGGACGTCAGGAAAAATTTCTTCTCAGAAAGAGTGGTCAGGCACTGGAACAGGCTGCCCAGGGAGGTGGTGGAGTCACCATTTCCGCAGGTGTTCAAGAAACATTTAGATGTTGTACTGAGGGACATGATTTAGTGGGAAATACTGGTGTTAGGTAGACGGTTGGACTGGATGATCTTAGAGGTCTTTTCCAACCTTGACAATTCTATGATTCTACATTAGTGCATTCAAAGGAAACCAGTTCACTTTGATATATCAACTAAGGGCAACATTTCAGAACAGTTATCAACCAGAACTTCATTCAGCTACAGATACTACGAAAACACTTCATGCAAGAGCATCTTAAATAAAAGTACACGGACATAGAAACATTCGATTCACAGCCCATTAAAATTCAAGGCTACAAGACTAGATTTAATTTTTAGGCTCAAGTCATGTATCTGAATCCAGATTTCCAGCCTTTACTTCAAGAAAGGCTTAAGTAATTGAATGAATGAATGAATGAATGAATGAATGAATGAATGAATGAATGAATGGTGAGATATGGAAGATTTTAGTACATGAACAGCACATTTTGTGAATATCTCCAATTATTTAGTATGACTAACAACTTCAGAAGTTAGTATTGGATTGCCAATAGATACTGAAATATATATCTGGAGATCACCTGGCAAAATGTATACATGATGGTAAATATTAGAAAATGAAGAAATAAATAGTCAGAAGAGAATGAGAACCTCAACTTTGTCTAGAATATCAATGTTTCTTCAGCAAAGGCAGTTTGTCTTCAATAATTCAACATTTCCCTTGTGATTAAATGATTGAGCTCAGGTAGACTTCTCCTGAACAATCAAATGTATTAGTATTGTTTGAGATGGTATATAACAAATGTTTTTAATGTGCATCTGTAGTAAATAGTGCAGCTCAAAAGTCAATAAAACATTTCAATCTTTTAATTTTTCAACTAAATGGATCCCAGCTATGCAGTATGATTCTGAAAATTCACTTCCTCTAACTTCTGCTAATTTTATTTTTTATTCTTCAACATATGACTGAATAAGCATTTGTGTTTCTCACCTGTGAGTTGCTTAGGTTCCATCTTTAAACCTATTTTTTTTTTTTTTTTTAAATCAGTGAAACAGCTCTTCCTATGCACTTACTGTTTTCCCCACATAGCCATAATTTTCTCAGTTCTGTGCTATTCTTTTAATGTTTCCCTGTATTAGCCCTTGGATTGATTTTTTTCCTTTGCTATCTTAAACAATAGGGGTCACATAGATCTTTTTCCTTCTATTTGAGTACTCTTAATTATTTATTTTCTGTCATTCAGGTTTATGACTATGCAATAAAAGAAAGGTTTAATGGTCCAGTAGTCCAGGATGGGAAATCATTCAACTAGCAAAGCACTGAAGACATCAAATTAGTAGCATTGATGATCTGTTTTTTTTCCCTAGCTTGACATCTGCTTGCAAACCAAAATTGTTTTGAAAGGCAATGTCAGCCTTAGGCTTTGGAGCTTGTCTCTTCAGATGCATCAGTGAGTTTCTCCACCCCTTACTACTCGCTATTTTCTGCTGTGAAATGACACAAAATATATAATCATACACCAGGGGGACACCATTATCTGGTGTTCTGATCTGATGATTAGAAGTCAGCATTTGTGGCCTCCTTCTCTTACACCATTCCTGATTCTCTTGTGACTTCTGAATTAAGTGCATACTAAAATATTCATATTACATTACATACCACAACTACACACTTAAAAAAGGTTTCTGAAAACCATTTTTTGAATTAGCTGTCAGAATGTTATTATTCTATTTTTTCTTTCTAGAAACTACACTAGCAAATATAACTTCTATGAAGACTTGACCTGAAACTACAGAGAAAACAAACTTATTAAAAAAAAAGGATAAGTTCTTGTAATGAATAGCCATTCTTCTGGAATGCTTTACAGCACAGACTGAAAAACATTTATCTGCTGTTTTCTTTAAGTTAAGATTTACTTGGAAAATGTAGTACATCAGAATGCAGAAAAAGAAACAAGAAAAATTCC
>JAPSGF010000003.1:34363902-34378431 GCA_035772895.1 Perdix hodgsoniae
ACAGTGCCTAATAAAACAACAATATAATTTGCAAAATGTTCTCTTTCAAGTGCTCCCCAGGAACCTGGGGTAATGGGATATTATCATTAAATCAAAATGAGTAATTTTAAATGGCGGAAAAATTGCCCCAGTTTTCTTCTCCTGTTTTCCTATATTTTAAAACATATTTATTGCTACAGTAATATATATATATATAAATGTGTATTCAACAAGTGGCATATACAAGAAAAATCAAGATTTACTTCTTAGTTGCTAGACACTGTAGCTCATGAGTATGCTTTAAAGGTGGTTTCTTTTTAAACTTGTTTTTTTCTTCTTGATCACAGCCCAGAATAATCGAATACCATGGCAACATTCAGCCAGGATCAAAATCCTCCTGAACAAAATCATCTCTCCAGAGATATTAAGATGTAGGAAGGTTTGTTAAAGCAAAGCGTACACATATCAACATTGGACCAATGCTATGAGAATCAAGATGCAATATCAACTCCTGTAATTTTTTTATTATTATTACTATTACTATTATTATTATTATTATTTTTTAATTCTGTTGAGAATTTAAGCTAGGATTTTAAAAATAGTTTAGAGTGAATAAATATGCTCAGTTTTTGCTGGAAATTGAAAGTAGATTCCTTATGTTCTTTTAAAAGTCTGAGCCTTAAATCTCTCTCAGTAGTCACTCACGTTGATTGATAACACTTGCTGTGACTAGACTTTTGTGTTGACCATTATCATTTATTCATGATGTGTCTCTTACCCAAGGACATTCTAATATATCACTGAAAATATTTCACCTTCTAGAGAAATAAGTTCGTAGACTAAGTTCGAAAATAGAAGACTAGTAGGCAGTTTAAGAGTAATATTCTACTGAGCTTAACTCAAAATTTCAAAATGTCTGAAATATTTATACTAACATTCCAGGAAATTTTGTTAACTGTCAAACTCTAATATAGAGCATATTAGGCCATGTTCTACCCCACCTTCTTTAAACTGGATATGTAGTAGGAAGAAACACAGGATCCATCAGATTTTGTTTTTTGTGAGATAAGAGAATGAAAGGAAATACTGTTTTTGCCCCACGTCTTTGCTTTTCAACCACATTAATCCAATGGATTAATAAAGCAATACCAAACCAGAGAGCATGTATCAGATCTCCATGTTGTGGACAGGGAGTGTTAATGACTGAACACAGACATATTTCCCCTCACTTATTCACTCTCTGATTTTACTTAAAGAGCAAGATCTCTCCATCATCACCACTAATTCTCTTTAAATTGTCTTATCTAGGATCATTCTATTCTCTGAGTAGAATACTCTTCTTTATAGTAGGAAAAGAACAAGGCCATCATGCAAGCATTCAGGCTAAACAGACAATAGAAAAATGATATGGAGTTTGTTTTGTGCTATAAAGCTCCTGAGTTAGCCATGAATGTGTGACTGTAACTGTAGGCTACTATTTATGCTTTGGTATAATGGAAAAATAATAAAATCAGTGGACAACATTGCTTCGACTGAGCATTAAATAAATAAATAATATTAACTGATTATTTATTTATTTAATTTTAAATCTGTTTTGAAGTTTAAGGAAGATGAATATTTACACATCTAGACAGAGGCTCCAGATCCCATATATATGTATATATATATGAAAGTAAATGTTTTGTTGTGAAACTTAAACCGCAGCCACAGTGCGCTCTATAATTGGGCGAGCACTTTCATAAGTCAGCTACTATGACACTGGATGACTGCAGTGTTCAGTGAGATGATCTATCTCTATGAATTTTGTAATAACTTTTTTACACTTATATATAGCTATGTATGGTCAACACACGCACACAAAACAAACAAACAACCAACAAAAAAAAACCTGCTAAAACACATTCTTCTATACATTACACACTACAAGTGGTTTGCTGTTACATGAGGACTGTCAGGATCATGCTCCAGGAGTGCTTAATGGCTTTCTTTAACTGCTAGAAGAATATGAGTTTCTGATTTTTTACAGTGTGAATCATTCCAAAGGGACAAAATATTCAGGTTTTAGACACTGATGTTTTTGAGTGGGACTTGTACCTACATATATCAGGGTGTTCAAATCTGGGCATAATTATGAATTTTTGTTTATAAATAAATTTAATTTATTATTATTATTATTATTATTATTACACAATGTCATTGCAGCTAAGACACTAAATAGACAAAATACCTTAGTGTCATACCTACAGTGATTGACTTTAAGGTGTATGAATTATTGCATACTGACAGGACTGGGGACATCTACTTGTTTTTTTTTGTTGACTTCTTAGTGTTGATGCTGGATTTTTTTTTCACTTTTAAGCTATTTGCCCTTGGCACAAATACTCACTACAGAATCTAAGGCTCCAAAATTAAACAAAAACAAGCATTTTTTCTTGGATTTCCAATTTTTTTTTTTTCCTCCCCCTCCTTCTTTCCAGGAAATTCAAAATAAAAGTTTATTTTATTAAAAATCTTGCATTTTTAACAATGGAGAAGAAATAAAGACTGAGATACTGAACAGCCACATCTCACCAAGGGCAGATTGTTTTTCACCAGTCCAGTCGCCTTCTGTGACGGAGTGACAGTATCAGTAGACCATGGAAGGGCAGCTGATGTTGTCTATCTGGACTCGTTCAAGGCATTTCATATAGTCCCTCACCACATCCCTAAGATGGAGAGTTACGGATTTGAACTGTGGACTGTTTGGTGGATAAATTGCTGGATGGACGGTCACAGTCAGGGGGTTGTAGCTAACAGTATTATGTCCACGTGGAGACTGGTCATGAGTGGTGTCACTCAAAGGTCCATCTTGAGGCTGGAGTTTTTCAACATCTTTATCAACATAGACAGTGGGATCAAGTGAATGTTCAGAAAGTTTGCTGATGACATCAGGCTGAGTGATGCAACTGACAAAACAGAAGGAAAGGATACTTCCTGGAGGATCTGGACAGGACTGAAAAGACAGTCCATGAGAACCTAGAGTGAGCCAAGGCTAAGTGCAAGTGTTGCAGTTAAGTCAGGGCAATCTCAGGTGTGTGTACAGGCTGGGAGAAGAATTCTCTGGGAGCAGTCTTGCAGAGAAGGACTTTGGTGTCCTGGTGGATGTAAAGCTAAGCATGAGCCAGCAATGTGTGCTTGAATCCCAGAAGGCCAATATTATCCTAGGCTGCATCACAAGAGGATTACCAGCATGGAGAGGGAGATGACTGTCCCCTTTACTCTGCCCTCTTGTGGACCTATCTGGAGTACTGTGTTCAAGCCTGGAGCCCCCAGTAGAAGAATGACAAGGATCCATTGGAGTGGGTCCAGAGGAGGTTCATAAAGATGCTTCATCTGTCCTATGAAGAAAGACTGAGGGACCTGGGCTAGTTTATCGTGGAAAAGAGATGGCTTCAGGAAGACCTCATTGCAGCCTTCCAGTACTTAGAGGGAACTTTAAAAGCATGAGGGAGACCAGCATTTTATGTGGTTTAACACTGATAGTCCAAGGGAGAATAGCTTTAAACTGAAATGGGAGATTTAGGTTAGATGTTAGGAAGAAATTATTTATTTTGAATGTAGTGAGGCACTGGAACATGTTGGCCAAAGTTGTCTAAGCATATCTTTGGAGGCATTCAGGAATGAGTTGGAGATGACCTGTTGCAATCTGATCTTGGCAGTGGCAACCATGGCAGAGTGGTTGGAATTAGAAGATTTTTAAAATTGCTTCCAGCCTAAGCTCTTTTATGATTCTGTGTAAATATGTGATTGATTTTTTATTCAAGATGTATTTCAAATCTTACTCTTGTTAAAATCCAAGTTCAGCAAGTTTTTATAGATACGGAGATAGGCACGATGGCTTTCCATATGTTTTAGTGATTTTGGTTTTATGTTTCACCTAGTTCTGTTGCAAAATAAGCAACAGATATCTCTGTAACTGGTACACATATATCTTTAATTGTTTCCTGCTGTAGAAATAGTTTTGTAAAGAATATTCATGTATAGATCGAGATATATATTTTTACTCAGTAGGAGAAAAATATGAGATAATTCCTAATCAGTAAATATCAAGTGGAAGAGAGAAGAAAATCACTCCTCCTCAAAAGAAAAAATAAAATTGAAAATTAATTCTAAGAATGAAAGTGAAGATTTGTCATGCTTATAGCAGTTTACAGATTGATGCCAGTCTATAATATTCTCTTGTGTCTCTAAGACTTAACTGAAAAACTTGATAACAAATCTTTTTAAACAAAATCACCTTCCTGCTTGAGAAAGATGCTGTACTTAACAACAAGAATCAAGTTTGCAAAGAAACAAACAAAACAAATTTCTAAAACATTAATGAAACCAGAATAACTTTTCTCTTTTTCCATTATAATTGCAAGCAGAAAACAAAACAACAACAACAAAACGTCATAATAATCATCAGAAGATGTGACAATTCCATATGTTGAAGAAAGTTATGAATACATTCTGATTATGTCATTCTTATATATGTGCCTTTTGACAGTTACTGGGCATCACATGAGATTTCATCACTCGACTGAGTGGTGCAGTCGATACAGCGGAGGGAACGGATGCCATTCAGAGGGACCTTGACAGGTTGGAAAGCTGGGCTCGGGTGAACCTAATGAGGTTCAACACGGCAAAGTGCAAGGTTTTGCACTTGGGCCGGAAGAACCCCAGGCACCTGTACAGGCTGGGAGGAGTTGTCCTTGAGAGCAGCTCGGCAGAGAAAGACCTAGGGGTCCTGATAAATGAGAAACTTAACATGAGCCAGCAGTGCGCTCTGGCAGCCCGGAAAGCAAATGGGATCCTGGGCTCCATCAGGAGAGGGGTGGTCAGCAGGGATAGGGAGGTGATTGTCCCTCTCTACTCTGCTCTTGTGAGGCCCCATCTGGAGTACTGTGTCCAGGTGTGGAGCCCTCACCACAAAAAAGACATGGAGATTTTGGAAAGAGTCCAGAGGAGGGCCACGAAGATGATCAGGGGGCTGGAGCACCTCCCCTATGAGGACAGGCTGAGGGAGTTGGGTTTGTTCAGCCTGGAGAATAGAAGGTTGCGGGGTGACCTCATTGCAGCCTTTCAATACCTGAAGGGAACTTACTCCCAGGAGGGGTGTAAACTCTTTGAAAGGGCTGATAATAGCAGGACTAGGGGAAATGGTTTTAAGTTGAAAGGGGGAAGATTTAGGTTGGATGTTAGGGGGAAGTTCTTTACTAGGAGAGTGGTTAGGTCCTGGAATAGGCTGCCCAGGGAGGTTGTGGATGCCCCGTCCTTGGAGGTGTTCAAGACCAGGTTGGACAGGGCTCTGGGCAACCTGATCTAGTAAAGGTGTATGTTTGGTGGCCCTGCTAGGCAGGGGGTTGGAACTACATGATCCTTGAGGTCCCTTCCAACCCGGGTCATTCTGTGATTCTGTGATTCTGTGATTCTGTGATTCTGTGATTTTTCAAACAAGACAGAATGAACTCTCAGTCAAAGTGCTCAAAGGCAACTTATTCTGATGTATCAAATGGCACACACCCAGTTAGACGGATTTATACTTTATTGATTTCCCTCCTTTATGAGATGTATTTATATCCCTTTCTCAGACTTTTTTGTGAGTTTATGTCTTTTCTGTTTTTTCATGAGTAGCTACTGACTCTTTTGAGCAGCAGCTCCAAATTTTAGTTTTTTGTCTTCATTAAGTTGGTAGTATACCTGTAGATACTCCTTTCTACATATTTTTATGTTTTCCTTTCACATATCTCAGAAGTTTCAGCTCCATCAACACTTTGGGATCCATGACATGAAAAGAAATACTTCCATATCCATCCTTGGGAGGCTGTACATGTTTTCACATCTCACATTCTTTCTTCAGACAAGCTGAATTTCTAAAAATGTTTGTTTTTGTTCTTAATTAGAGCTTAGGAAGTACAGCCTAGTGAAAAAACAACAGCAATAAAAAAATACTTATCTTCTGGTTTCTTTCTGTTATACTGATATGTATTCTTCTACCCTACTTTCCATAGTTAGAAACAGAAAGGTTTTTAATAAAGAGCCATATTTTTTAATTAGATTTTAAATTTATATTTTTTCTCACAAATATGAATAGGATTTTTTTTTTTTTTTTCATTACAACTTGGAATTCTTTCTAAATAAGATCAGTACAGTAACATCTACAGAGAAGAAAATTAGGACATCAAGAAACAAAGTTGGCTACACTGATATATAGATCTTTATAAATTAATTTACGGCTGGCTATTAAACCTAATGGTCTATTCAATGCTCAGATCAAAACAACTCTACATTGTGGACTGCAATAATCTATGGAAGAATATTAAAAACAACAGCAACAACAAAACACTGTAGGTATGTCAGATCTTTACTATTTCCTCAGTATTTCTTCCTGAACAATACTAGAGAAAAAATGGTGGACTAGAAATGGATTTCAGAATATTGTTATGAATCACCACATTACTGTTTTACACCAGTATAACAGAAAACTGAATTCAGTTATCTGAGATTCCAGTGTTAAGAATTGCTAATGGAAAGACTCAGCAGCAACAACAGGAAAAACAAACAAACAGACAAAAACACACAGAAAGAGAAGAGGGAAGAGGAAGAAATAACAATAACATCAAAACAACAGAGACAATGAGCGGGGGGCCACTGTAATATGCCTTTTCTATTTTATTGTGTGAGATGTGTTTGAGGAGGAAGCACAGTGCAATGCTTGAAAGTTCAGGTCTCCCCCATATTCCTCAGAAGTTCTGTGTTTAGAAACTTAAAGATGCAGCATCTCAGAAAAAAAAAAAAAGGTGGTGTATTTTTCAAACTAGACACACACTCCACATATTTTGAAGTGTGTTCTGCTTTTATGATATTGGCTTGTAGCTCTGGAAGAGGTCAGAGTCTCCCCAAGGAGACCATCCTCACAGTTTTAGAAATGTCACTTTTTCTATCTTGTCTTACTTCTGCTTGACATTAGAATTGGGAATCTGCTAGCAGATGTTCTTAATCAAAGCTGTCTCCCTGATTACCACGGGGGTCATTCTTATTATGAAGGTTTTTACATTGTCAGTGAACAATGGGGGGTGGGGTGTGCTCTTGGAAACAAGCAGAATATTGTTCATCTGTGACAATGAACAAACAAGTTACAATGAGCAAAAACTAGACAGGAAGCTCAGTGGGGAAAAATAAATCCTTCAAATAATGAGTGAAAGAGTCAAATGTAAAGATCATAAACCTTAGGTATATGAAAAAATATTTGTTTATTTACTTTTTAATTCAGAAAGTTATTTACTATATATATAAATAAATATTATCTCAGAAAAGTTTTTGCAAATATGGTTAAATATTGTGTTCCAGTAAATGAGTTTTCAAGGCCAAAGTGCTGCCCTACCCTTTCTCTCTTCTAACAAATTCTCTTACACAAACATCACTGGCTTCCTTTGGCCCTATTTGTAATAAAGTATTCACTTTATTACTGAAGAACTGGTTGGTGATGTGAAGTACTGGCAAAGGCTTGAATGAAATAATTGTAAGATAGTAGAGTTTGGAATCACACTTGGAAGAAACAGGGCAGTAAATAGGATGAAATCCTGAATTTCAAGAGAGCTGATTTTGACGTTTTCAAGAATGTACCTGGAGACATCCCATGGATTAGTGCACTGGAAGATAAGGGATCCCTTAATATTCACTTCCTTCATGCTAACAACTTGTATAGCCCTAAGGCTAAGAAAAAATAATTGCCAAATCACTATCTATCATTTTCAAACTTCATGGAGAACAGGAGGAGAGCCTCAGGAATTAAGGTTAGCCAGCATCACTCTAGTTTTCCAAAGAGCATGAAGGAGGGAGGATCCAGGGGACCACAGGCCAGTCAGCCTTACCTCCATTGCTGGGAAGATGATAGAACAGCTTATTCGGACAATCATCTCCAAGTAAGTGGAAAACAGAATGTTATTAGGGGAAATCAACATATGCTCACCAAGGTGAAAACACACTTGACCATTCTGATAACTTTCTACGATGTCATGCCATGGGAACTGCCTACCTTGATTTCAGCAAGGCTTTTGACACTCTCTCTTATAACATTTTCATAGGTAAGCTAAGGAAGTGTGGCACAGATGAGTGTACAGTGAGGTGTATTTATAACAGGCTTCAGTACAGGGAACTTCTAGAGTGCCCAGCAGAGGGCTACAGAGATGATTTGGAACTCGGGACGTCTCTCTTATGAGGAAAGGCTGAGAGATCTGAGAGTCTGAGTGACTGAGAGGGTTTTTAATCAGTGGTTATATATATCTAATGGGAGGTAATCAACTGCCTTAGGCAAAGATCTTTTTGGTAGTGTCCAGAAGCAGGACAAGGAGTAATGGGCACAAGCTGGAATACAGAAAGTTCCATATGAATATGAGAAAAGAGAGAGAATATGAGAGAGATATGAGAGAAGTTGTGGAGTCTGCTCTCTGGAGATATTCAAAACCTGCTTGAATACACTCCCCTACAACCTGCTCAAGGGGACCTGCTTTAATAGAAAGGTTGGACTAGATGATCTCCAGAGATCCCTTCCAAACCCTATGTGTCTGTGATCATGTGATTCTACAACTTCTTTTCTTTTACTTCTTGAAAATGATAAAATTGAAGAAAAAGTACACCAGTGAGATGTACTGTAAGAATTACTTTACTTTTTTAAACAATTTATTTATGTATACAAGGCTGAGTAAATTTTAGAAACTTGTTTGTTAAATGCATGTTGCAAGAAACCTCCAGAAGTTATGTTTTTAAGGAAAAAGTTTTTGAATAAAAAGCTGGGAGCAGACATTACATCTTAATATTGCTACTTATTTAGATATAAAAGGCATACGTTATTTTATCTGGTTTCTATTACTGAAAAGGTAGACACTACAGCCAGGAGAGAAAGATGATCGACTCCAATGCATACTTCATTCCACCCTCAGAAAATCATCTGAAAGATCATGGATGAGTTTCTCTTTTATCTCCCTCACTATCACAATTGTAGATTGTTAACTGAAACAAAAATACCTCTCCCAGCTTCTGCCAGCCACAGTTTGCGCTTAATCACATCTTTCATGCATTTGGATGATGGGACTTGTCTTTTTGTTCATTTTGAATTTTTTATTTAGTTTCTTCAAGACTGGTATTTCCAGTGCAGATTGAAAGGTCAGGAGTGAGTAACATCTACTGCCTAACTCAAATGGATGAATTTTCTCTTCACAGCACTCAGCAGTAGGAAATATTATCCCTCAGCATGAGATAAAATACATTCAAGATGCATTAGAAAATAATAGGTATGATTTTTTTTTAATTTTGTGTGTGTGTGTGTGTGTGTCACAGATGTCAGAGTTTCAGACATTCTGTATTTAGTTGAACAATTCCAGCATGCACTCAATATAGGTTACTAGAGATGACAAAGCAGGAAAAAAAATCACTGACCTATCAGCATACGTTCACTTTTTGTTTCCCTTCTTTTTCCAGTCATCCTTTACAAACAACAAGAGATAGGCACAGCAAAAGATACTGAAAGAAGTATACAGCAGGTGGTACTTAGCCATTTGTGCCAACCCAAACCATCTGCCACATCACTAGGAGGAAGGAAAGGAGCTGAATAACAGCTGAGACTCAAATGAAGAAAAAAACATGCAGGAGCTCTGGCTTAAATAGTTGAGAACAGGATTCATTCTCCACATCAGTCTTTTCACTGTTCTGGTTGGATATCAGACAACTCTCTTACAACCCTTCTGCTTGTTCCGGGAGTGATCCAGCAGTTCAAAAGTGGGATTAGTATAAACAAGAAATAGACCATAAACTTGCAGCCTTCCAAAACAATATTATGAACTCCACATTGTACAAAATCAGTAACCTTCTCTTAATTCTGGGAACAACCAAGTAAAAAGCTGAGATCGATACTGAAATTAATCCGTAATATAAAAGACAACCAGCAGCAACAACATCAACCTTATCGATGCCGGTGTCTACTTATCTAGTCACTTCTCCTCTTGTTTAACTTAATTAATTTACCTAAAGAGATAAACAACAAGAAGAAAAATATTCTTCCTGTTTCTTCAGAAGATAGGTGATCTTTGCAGGATGATACAGGGATGATTTTCAGGTTTTGCAACAGGTAGTTATATTAATTCTTTGCTGACATTTCTGAGGGTTTTCTGAGAGTCAGTATGCACTCTAGAAACTGAGGAGATAAGCTCATCTAGATGGAATGAATGACAGGGAGCAATTCAAGACCTTGCTTATGGGCAAGAAAATAGTTCAAACTGAGTCAGCGTAACAGACAGTTGGCAAGTTGACAAACATTATTAGACTCAGACTGAATTTGCAGCACAGAGGACTACATTGATTTCTTCATTTATTTATTTTCTGGAGAATTTCTAAATTCTGGATTCTTAATCTGACTTGCTGTATGAGGTGTATTCATACAGACATTAGACTCCTTTTCTTCCACGTGAATCTGAAAGTTCAAGCTGATATGTCTATATTTTCACTTCTTTTGCAAATAAACAGTATAAGGAGTCAGTTTCATTATGGACTTCTTTAAATTATTGTGGGAACCTTGATTTTATCACTTGTGAATTCACATCCTTGCCTACATGGGAATATAAAGACTTGTGTTCTATTTCTAGTTATAATACTTACTCCCATTGTATTTGGTATTGCTTCTCATCACGTTTTCTACAGGATTGTCTATTAAAACACGGGTAGGGATGTCCCTAAAGGGAACATTAGAGGGTCTCTTACACTGATTTGTCATTAGTACATTGCCCACTAGCTAAAAGAAGAACATTTTATAGTCACTTCGTCTTCTGTATTCATTACTGTTCTGCACCATAGTTGGTTTACAATGTCATGCCAGCATGGTGGAAAATAAATAAATAAATAGATAGATAGATAGATAGATAGATAGATAGATAGATAGATAGATAAATAATAAGAATGAGAATAACATCCTTACAAAATAACTCAGAGCTTTAAGAAATAGCACCACATTTCGACTCAATTTTCATACTGAGGAATTACTAAATAAGCATTGATGGCACTCAGGCCATCCTTTGAGAAGTAGCTTCTTTGAACTGATGTTCCCATTCTAACTGCCCTTTCATGTGAGGATGTATTCATCAGTTTTCTGCAACATACTTTGGCTAAATTTATTAATCTTAATCTTCTAAAGACAGTAATAAAAGTATAGCCTATTACCTCAGAGATGTTACCTATTTTTTCATTCAATCCAAAATATGAATAAAATCACCATATCACTTCTTGACAATGCCAGCAAAAATGCCTCAGTGCTACACTCCCTAAATCAAAGAGCTGTCTTTTTCTTTCATCTTAATGCTAATGGTTTCTCTTAAGAATCTACATCGTAGTAATTTTCTCTTAAAAGCATGCACAGAAGCAATCTTCACTGTTAACTATCTCTAAAACCACCAGCTGTATTTGGTTTATAAGGCTTTTCCCTCTTTCCTCATTGGTATGCAAGAAAGAATAGAGGCAATTTTTACGTTTTATCACAAAAACATCAAAAATAGTAAAGCAAAAGAATTAATAGCACAGTAATTACATTTTAGTAAACAACAATTAAAACAAAATTAAAAAAAAAAACAACAAAAACATTAGATTAAGACACTGCACAGAGTGCAATGTACTTCAGATTCAGTAAGGGGGAAATTTTGTGTATTATATGCAAGCTTGCTCCCAAAGAAGCCTCCAGTATTGGTATATTAAAAGGAAACTCAGAAATGTGCTCCTTTTGTTCTCTTTTCTAATATAAAGAACTCTCTCTGAAAGATGCATGGAAGTCACTAACAGTGCTTCTAATAAACAGCGCAAAGGTGTACACAAATACTTTTCACCAGGCGCAGTGCCAAAGTGTAGGAGTCTGAAATATTCAACCAAGAGAGTCCAGAAAGGATCATCTATTTGATGTGTGAAGCACTGTTTTCTTTATGGGCGTGAAGGAGAATAGTCAGTTCCTTCCTTGGGTGCCTAAGAACTCTTATTTCCTACATTTGATATGAATAAAGACTTTGGGGGGAAAGAGTATTTCTTTTCAGAAAATCTGTTTTTAATGAATGTGTAAGAAAATTCAGAAGGACAATTCTCTATCAGTTCAAACTATTGTCTTTTATTATTATATTTTTTTAATAAAGTTATGAACAGACATGCAGTTTGTAATTTATGAACATGTATGATTTGGATAAGAACTGATCTTATCTGGTCTACTAATGCATATTCAATTACTGGTGGGATATCAGGCAGATACAGAATAGCAGTGTTAAACTGAGATTCTCTGTTACATCCCACGGTTTCTGAGAGCCTTGATGCCCCATTCTACAAGAGACATCTTTCTTGATCATTTATTATTTCTAGGTCAAATGGCACTGAGTAGTGCTATTACATGGTCTTGTTTTCCTAGTAAACAAGCTAAAGTTTCAGTAATGAAAATACATTATTAATGTGAATTTTGTGAAAATTGGTACAGGCAGAAAAGAGGTTTCTGTCCATGGCAATCACTGTTCTGCGCAAAGTTACTTCAGAACAAATGGTTTTTGATAGGCAAACCTCTGGAATTCCTAACTAGATTATCTAGGACAGCTACAGTTATAAAAAGAAATCAGGACACACACAACCAAAGTCTGAGAGAAGTAACTTCTTAGGGGTTCCAATGCCATTAAAAAGTAGTAAGAAAAACTGTAATGTTAGAAGAAAAGGGAAATTTGTATAACATTCTGTGAATAGCCTGGATGAAGTTTAATTATATAGCATGTGCTTATACAGTTATTTTCCATGAAGTAGGCAACAGAATACATTAAAAACCAGAAAATGCTGCAAGAAAAGATCTGAAAAGAACAATATAGAATTTTTCTGTTTTTAATGGAGTTTGTGAAAGCATGTTTTTTTTTCTTTTAAATGCTTTTATTTTGTAAAAAAATAAAGTTTTTTTTAAAAAAGTTATAACGTGATAAAAATTCATTACTATTTATTAGTTTTCAGAAAAGAAGTTACAATTTAAAGAACAACAAAGAACAGAGAGATAGACTTTTAAGAAAAATAAAAATTTATCGAAAAGGAAAAGACAACAAGAGAAAAAAATAGAAATATTCTTTCATGTGTAACATGGAACAATTTCCATAACTTCAGAGTGAAATGGTAGTGAAGGACAAGAAGTTTGTACTGCTAGACTCATTAAATCCTGATGTTCACCTCAAATGCCTACCCACTACAATGTACTGGAATGTACATTTTGCTCTCTTTATCTTTGCTAAATGTTTCTCCAAAGTCTGCCCATTACCAAATCAAATGATGTGGTCGTCAGAGAAACTTTAGCTCTCCCTAGAAAATATAAAGCAGTTTGTCTTAAGAAATCCACCAGCTTTCATTTGGTATGTTTTGATTCTCTGAGTATGTCATCATCAGTCTGTGAAATGAAGACACTTGAAAATAAAATTAATGTTCTTCAGCTAATACACTATGGTAATGGTTGTTACTTAGTTCACTACAATTATGCATTAAAAATAAAATTGATTTTATTTCCTTACTCTATTTCTAGGAAGAAGAAAAAAAAAAAAAAAAAAAAAGCACTATAATTATTTTCGCTCAAAAAAAAAAAAACACATTGGAAAGGCTCACTAATATGTAACTACTGAAATAAATAAATAAAATTATTGAGATAAGCTGCAGTGGTGTAGTTTGAAATTTGACTTCCATTGATTTAGGATTACAGAGCAGCATGTTTAGATAATAAGTAGAAGGATCTCAGATAACAGCTTCAATGAGTCATTGGACTACTCTGTTTAGTCCGAGAAAGTGTGTTTATCTGAAGGGCTCTTGGGTCTAATATGGTTCCTCTTCAAAGCCTGAAGCAGGGGTAAAAATCAGTCTTGGAGCCTGGCAGGATAAACATGTCCTGTGATTTGCTAGCAATTTGAGAGATGGATTTCACTACAGAGCACACTGCTGTTGTCAGGTTGAAAAGTGTCTGCATGAAAATGAATTCATGTGCACACAGCTCCAGACAATGGAAAATCTCCCTGAAATGACATGCCATCAAATTTTAAGGCCAATATTTCAAGTCTCTGAGTCACACTTGGGAAATATACTGGTGCACTGAGTTTATCATGAAAAGCTCACATTTTAACAAGCAAAAATTGGTGAAATAATCTTCACATACATCGCCTCACTGTCAGGTATAGAAAGGTATAGAAAGCCATTTTTTTCTGCATATTTTCAGTTTTGTGACTGAAAACAATTTTTTTTTTTTTCTTTTTTGTATAGGATCATCTTAGATTGATTTTCAGTGAAGAGAATTTTAAATTTAGGCATGCAGTCTGAACATGGAGCCTAGATAATGTGCTTGCAGGAGGTAAGCTGTAGCAAAAATGAAGACTTGTGTCAGTCACCAGTGTATAAATACAGCAGAACTGTTGCATATGTTCTGGGAGGAGAAACTCAAGCTGGACTCCAAGAGTAGCTATATATATGTGTGTGTGTATATATATATATATATATATATAT
>JAPSGF010000003.1:34391608-34415642 GCA_035772895.1 Perdix hodgsoniae
TCCCTTCCCTTCCCTTCCCTTCCCTTCCCTTCCCTTCCCTTCCTTTCTTTCCTTTCTTTCCTTTCTTTCTTTTTCCTCTCTTTTTGGAGACAGAAGAACAATAATTAATGCTTGTGTTACTCTCGATTATTTTAGCACAGGAGAATCTAGCTTCATTAAAAATGTATCAAAGCTCTTTTTCCGCTGTGAGCTGATAACTTCTTCCTGACAAACAGATTTGGATGGTGTACAGTTTAAGGGAATGTTGCAATAGGCTTTTTAACTGCATCATAGATATATCCCAGTCCCTGAAATGTAGGTCAGCAGCTTCTTCCTTTCATTTGTTAATTCTGCTTCTATGACTACCAGATAAACATTCTCTCCTCTTTGCCACCTACACTGAAGATTACCTCATATACAGATGAGCCAAGGTATATTTTATTTGGCTAAAGAGACACCAACAGAAGGAAGTCCAAGCTCAGTCAGTCACACCTGGAGTTATGCCTCTTCTTGTCCTCCTTGTATGTCAGAGAGACAGCAGAGACTCAGATCCTGTTGTGCTTATATTATCTGCTACATATGCATTTTACTTCAGGGATGTTCCTGAATATAAAATGATTAGTCATTTGCTATTTATATTCTCATTCTACTTACTACAAGGAATTCTAAAATATGAACAGAGTGGACAAACAAAGATCTAAACCACTGCACCAACTACTACATGTAATTTCTTGTTTGAGACAAAAATATTAATGTCACAGTAATTCACCATCAAAATATTTCAAAATAATGTCATAATTTCCTTTATCATGTGTCAAGGGTTTATGGGCTGATTCGACCCTGTTCCGTGACTAGTGGGGCAGAGGTACCCACAGATCTGTGCCCCAGAAAAATGGAAAAAGGAACAAAGAGAAACAGGGAAAAAGGGTAGAGAGATGGGCCTAAAAACAAAGCAGCGACAATCATCCAAAGAGAAACAATTTTACTAAGTAAGATATTGGAATGCAAGATAACAAACTATAATACCATATAATACAATATAATTAGAATTTAAACTAATAAATAAAGTTAAATGAGAGTGTCTGAAAGCTGAAGGCCTTACTCTAATGCTGTGATGAGATGGCATCCGTAACAGAGGTGAGCCAGATGATCGAAAAAGGGCCAGCAGGTCACCTACGAAGGCCTTTTATCTTCTCTGTCTGAGAAGAAATGATAACAGAACAGCGAACAGTCCTTTGGGTAAAGTAGTTGTTCTCTTCCAGGACAGGTACCTGGACCTGGAGTATTAACTCTTTACCTCCTGTGCACTACATGATGTTATCATGTGGAGTACTGATAACCAAACACCATAAAACCATGGCATCGTGAAATTGTGCTCCTGAGTAGGAGTGTTCTGTAATTTGGGTAAGCATTGATATCGGCAATTTGTAGTCAGTGACAGTAAGTCACTGTGGTTGCCTTCCTATGAGTTCTACACAAAGTAAGCAATGAATGGCTTGGAATTGTAGAACTGACAGATTTGATTGCCTTATATTCTGTAAATATTCATGTAGATAGCAATATTCTTTGAAATACAGAAAGTAGGAAAACTGGGCACTCACATACCACATCAGACTAGTAACCACGATACTTCAACACCCTATTTCCAGTTCTTCCTACTAGTACTTAATTCTGTTATACCAACAGTGAAGAATACTTCAGATTATTTCTTCCAGTCCTGCTGGTTTGTTTGGTTTTTTTTTTTTTTTTTTTTCAACGTTGAAACACGTTTGATGGCATTCTGTCATTTGTTTAGCTTCATCAAATCTTTCAGATTTTGCTCAGTTTTGTGTCAACAGAATAAATGATTACAACAGGCAACATCATTTCTAGTGGAAGAATCTTGCCAAAATTTTGTAACACACAAAAAGGATGGCCACTGTCTTTCCAAACTCACAAAAGAAAATTCCTTCTTCAATATACATGTGCTCCACTATTCTTTACATTTCTGTGAAACTGAAGTAGTTAAGTAATGCAGTATTTAATGTAGTTAATATATGTTTTAACCCTTATTCTTTTAAAAAGACAATAGAAGAGACCTTGAGAAAATTGAAACAAGCAAACAAACAAACAAAAAAGCATCAGTTATGTTAAGTGCTTCTTATGAAAGAAATTCATACTTTTATTCATTATATATTCAGTTGCATGATATGAAACACGGCATTTTCTATCTTTCAGTTTTCATTTTAGTATTTAAATTGCCATAGACATATTCTCAGATAAGATACTAAACCACTTTCTTGGACCTATATGTCTCCAGAAAACACTATTTATCATTGTTTTCAAATGGTCTTGCGAAATTCAAATGAATATTACTGTTATATGCTCCTGCTGTCCTTAATAATTTCATTTGAAAATGCAGTTCTCCATTTTCTCAATTCTCAATTCAAAGCCAGAAAACAAACTTCCAAATGTAAGCTGGAATATGGAACAGTTCTTAACTTTTAGTTCAGTTTGTCCTCCCGAAAGAAACTGAATATTATCATGGAAAGTAGAAGCATGGTTGAATGCAAAACTCATAGAAATATGGATGAAGAATCTGATAGTATTCTTGCATAGCAATAGCGTAATGAAATGTAGAATTCTCCTGCATCATCGTGAGTTATATTTTTCTTATAGGTTATTTCATCTGTATGAATAAGATTACTCACTTGAGTGACAAATATTTCTTTTAGAATCAGTACTAGAAAAGAATAAACAAATTATTGCAAATGTTGTTTCGTTGTCGTTGTTGTTGTTTGCAAATCAGAATTAAAGATAATTTCAACAAGCCTTTATTGTAGCACATGCTTTACTACTAGAAGCCACTTGCAATGTAGATAATGCACTAATATTTAATAAAGGAATATCATTACTTTCTCTGCTTCAAGAAAAAAATGTCATTTACTTCAAAGATGTACATGAACAAAGTGAACAAAGTACTCTTCTTTAATCAAAACATGATAATTAACAGGAGCCCAAGTACCCTTATCCTGGGGAACAAGAATAGCAGGTAGCAATTTCTCTACTCTTTCATGTCCATGATTGTGCTACTGAGTGGGAGGATCTGACAGCTATGAATTCACTTCTTGTAATTTCAGGTGGAGTAATTAAGAAGGTGACTATATCTGCATGGCTATTAACATGGATGGTGTCTTGAATTTAGTAAGGTGTAGATGGCTGCTGGCTTCCATGAAAGAAAGGTTAACAGACATTTTTTCTTGTAATGAAAAATTTAGAATTTAGTGAGATGGTGAGATGAATCACCCACCTCCAGCCAACCACAACTTAAGTCTTTTTTTCAATTTCAATAAAAATAAAAATAAAAATCATTTAAGAGATATTTTTTTACGTGGCATGGTATATAGGAAACAGGAAAGCAAGTTTTACATGTGATGACCCTATCTAAGAGAGTACAAGCCTCAGTTTGACTTCTATGTCCTTGGTCCCAGTCATAGCTATTTGTCTCTGAGACAAAGCTTCAGAATGACTTCAGTGTTCACTCAAGCTTCAGTGATGCAGTTTCCAGGACCTCTGAATCTTCTCAACTCCTACGTAATTATGACTAAGACAAAAGGCATGCTACCCTGACATAGATCTAAGATACTGAGATTTCACTGTAGTATTTAACATTTGAGAACACTATTCATCTGAATTCAACCTGAAATGTAAACATTAGAGTGAGATGAATCATGCTCTAGAACTCCTGTATATTTCTGTTTTGAGTTAAAGGCCAAAAACTACCTGTGACTTCACTGTGGGTTATAGTTCTGAATAAACTTACAAACTCTTTTTTGTTTGAGTCACCATCCAAATGGATACATTCCTCACACTTATGCTTGACTGGAATGTTGTCATGGTGGGCTGTGTGCTTTTTAGGAAAGATCGGCTGGAGAAACGGGGTGGTGGAGTTGCTGTTTATGTGAGAAAGCAGCTAGAATGTATAGAACTCCACCTAGGGGAGAGTGGTGTAGCAGTGGAGAGCTTGTGGGTGAGAGTCAAGGGGTGGGCCGGTATGGCTGACACTGTTGTGGGTGTGTACTACAGGGCCCCCTGATCAGGAGGAGGAGGTTGATGAGGCCTTCCATAAGCAACTGGAAGTAGCGTCATGATCCCAGGTGCTGGTGCTTATGGGAGACATCAGTTATCCAGATATTTGCTGGATAAGCAACATGGCCAGGCACACATGGTCCAGACAGTTCCTGCAATGTGTTAAAGACAACTTTCTGATGCAGGTGGTGGAGGAACCGACCTCCACCAGGTGGGGTGTTGCTGGACCTTATTCTCACTAATAAGGAAGGTCTTGTCAAGGAAGTAAAGGACGGGGGCAGCTTGGTTTGTAGTGACTAAGAGATGGTGGAATTCAAGATCTTGAGTGGAAGAAGCAAAGCGAAAAGTAGGATTGCTACCCTGGACTTTAGGAGAGACAACTTTGATCTCTTCCAGAACCTACTTGGAGCTATCCCGTGGGCTAGGGTGTTAGAAGGTAAGGGGGCCTGTGAGATCTGGTCGGCATTTAAGCAGCTCTTCTTCCAAGCTCAGGATCAGTTCATCCCTGTGAGCAAGAAATCAGGAAAGGGTGGCAGGCGGCCAGTGTGGATGAGCAAGGAGTTCATGCACAAACTCAAATGGAAGAAGAAGGTCCGTGAAATGTGGAAAAAGGGTCTGACCACTTGGGAAGAATATAGAAATGTTGTCAGGGCCTGCAGGGATTCGATGAGGAAAGCTAAAGCCCGTCTGGAATTGAATTGGGCAAAGGTGATAAAGGATAATAAAAAAGGCTTTTTTAAGTATGTTAACAGTAAAAGGAAGACTAGGGAGACTGTGGCTCCCCTACTAAGTGAGGGGGGTATTCTGGTAATGGGAGATGCTGAGAAGGCAGAGATACTGAGTGCCTTCTTTGCTTCTGTCTTCAGTGAAAAAGCTCTCTCTCAGGAATCCTGGACCCGGCTTGATCGCCGAGGTCTGCGGCTCGGAGCTGTCTCTGGCAGAACCGCCGCGACTTTAGCGAGGTACAGGGGGATTTTAATCGCTTTCCTCATCGAGGATTCCCGCGGCAACCGTGCGGACGTTGCTCTCGGTTGGGCTACTCTCACGATAGCGGCTGACGCAGCGCTGACGCAGCATGGGCGTTGCCAAGGCAACGGCGGGAGATTTAAACGCGCGCAAACCGGAAGCAGCCCTCGATCGCCGATACAAAAAGCCCTCGAGAGGGCAGCGACACGTCGCTGCCCACCTGAGGCACAGTAGAGAAGGTAGTTCAGCTACCTCCCAGGCTGTCATAACGTGGTGCTTTTGTAAGCTACCCCTGCCTGGACTCCCCTGCAAGGAGTCTTGTTATTGCTATTGGTGGTAAGTGCCAGGACATCTAGTGAACCCGGCAGTAGTGTGAAGGTAGGGGACAGCAGGGTAGGGCCAATCATTTGCACCTCTTTCAGACATTCGTGTTGAGATTGTGAGCCTGCAGGTTGCCATGGGTGCACCCCGGCAGAAGGCTTCAAACACAAAAACTGTGAAGACCCATGCTGAGGTCCAGAGCACATGCAGCAGGAAGACTGTAGCCAAGAAGATGGTCCAGAGCCAGACTGAGGTCTGTTGCATGCATGGAGGGGAGAACAATGGTATGAAGTGTGTGGCGACTCAGACAGAGATACTATTGCGAGATGCTAGTGTGCAGGTCACTGGCTGTGAGGAGTGCCACAGCCTAGCCTTTGCAATGCCACACGAAGGAGGCAGCACTTGTATAAGGTGTGAGCAATTGAATGACTTGCTCAGCCTTGTGATTAGCCTGAAGGAGGAAGTGGAGAGGCTGAGGACCATAAAAGAGTGTAAGAGGGAGATTGACTGGTGGTGTCAGTCCCTCTCAACCTCAGGTTCTCAGCACACAGACGAGGCTCCTCACGGAGCCTGTCAGTCCCTGCCACCCAAGAAACAGCTGGTAAAGGGGAACCAGCCAGCTGACAGCTTTGCAGCGAGCCCACTGTTCTCTCTTCCCCCTAACAGCGATTTGAGGAAGGAGGAGGAGTGGATACGGGTACCTGCTCGGCGGAGGGGGCATCCCCCATCCCGACCATCCCCGACTCCCCAGGTGCCTCTGCGTAACAGGTTTGAGGGCCTGGAATCTGAGGGGGGGACAAGTGAGAGTGCGGTGACAGGTTCACCTGTGAGGTTGCCTCGGGCGAAGCGGTCGCCCCCAAGCCTCAAGACTGCTTCTACTCGTAAGGACAGAAGGGTGATTGTCATAGGCAACTCCCTTCTGCAAGGAACAGAAGGCCCTATATGCCGGCCCGACCCTACCCGCAGAGAGGTGTGCTGCCTTCCTGGGGCACGGGTCAGGGACATTTCAAAGAAAATTCCTGAGTTGATTCGGCCTTCGGATTATTACCCACTTTTAATAATTCAGGCTGGCGGCGAGGAAGTTGATAAGGAAAGCCTGAGGTCTATCAAGAAAGACTTCAGGGGAATGGGGCGAATACTTGAAGGTGCTGGGGTGCAGGTAGTCTTTTCTTCTATGCCCGTGGTGTCAGGGAAAGGTACAGGGAGGATACAAAATACCCAACTCTTTAATAGATGGCTTAAGAGCTGGTGCAGACGCAAGAATTTCGGCTTTTTTGACCATGGGGCAATTTACACTGCACCTGGCATGATGGCTGCTGATGCAAGCAGCCTGTCCCCAAGGGGTAAGAGGGTTTTAGCTGAAGAATTAGCGGGACTCATTGACAGGTCTTTAAACTAGAAATGAAGGGGGAAGGGGTCATAACAAGGCCTACTGGGGTTAAAAGGGTCATTCAAGGGCTTGTACCAAACTCCGTGGGCAATGACGACAGAGTGCATAGGGAAGGAATATGGCAGGGGGATGCTGGGGATGCTGCTGTTCTAGGGGATCCTAGATCCCTTATAAAGGTGGTGAGTCGGATAGCCCAGCTGAAGTGCCTTTATACCAATGCACGCAGCCTGAGTAACAAGCAGGAGGAATTGGAAACTGTGATGCACTCGGAAAGTTATGACCTTGTTGCTATCACAGAAACATGGTGGGACGACTCCCACAATTGGGATACTGCCATCGACGGCTACAGACTCTTTAGGAGAGATAGGCGAGGTAGGAGGGGTGGAGGAGTTGCTCTCTATGTCAAAGATTGGATAAACTGTGAGGAGCTCCCTACGAGAAACAGTCAGGAACAGGTTGAGAGTCTGTGGGTTAGGATTGGAGATGGGACTAATATAGGCCAGCTGGTGTTAGGGGTATACTACAGGCCACCAGATCAAGGGGACACTGTTGACGAGGCTTTCTTGCTCCAGATGCGTGAGATGTCTGGCTCACGGGCTCTTGTCCTGGTGGGGGACTTCAACCATCCGGACATCTGCTGGGAAAACCACATGGCGAGCTGCAAGAGCTCCAGAAGGCTCTTGGAATCCATTGATGATAGCTTTCTGGTTCAGGTATTGGACAGACCGACCAGAGGTGAAGCGTTGCTGGACCTGCTGCTCACCAACGCTGAGGAGATCATCAAAGGCGTCAAGGTTGGAGGCTGCCTGGGCTCCAGCAACCACACCCTTGTTGACTTTGTGATCTCAAGCGATGTGGGCCTGGCTAAGAGCAGGATCAGGACACTGAACTTTAGAAGAGCAGACTTCAAGCTACTCAATGGATTGCTGGCCAAGATCCCCTGGCATGCTGCCCTCAAAGACAAAGATGTTGAGGAGAGCTGGCTGCTCTTCAAGGATGCCCTCCTGGAAGCACAAGAGGTCTCCATTCCTCTGAATAAGAAAGTGGGCAGGCGAGGTAGGAAACCGGCATGGCTCAGCAAGGACCTGCTGAGAGAACTGAGGGTGAAGAAAGGGGTGTACAAGCTCTGGAAACAAGGCTGTGTCACCTGGGAAGAGTACAGGGATGCCGTCCGGACTTGCAGACGAAGGATCAGGGAAGCCAAGGCGCAGGCAGAACTGAACTTGGCAAGGGATGTGAAAAACAATAAGAAAACTTTCTACAGGTACATTGGCCAGAAGAGGCAGGCCAAAACAGGCATACCTACCTTGGTAAATTTAAAAGGAGAACTGGCTTCAACAGATGAAGAGAAAGCTGAGGTGCTGAATGAATTCTTCACCTCGGTCTTCACCGGTGGCCAGGATTCTAGTCTTTTTCACGTCCCTGAGCCCTGCATCCCCAAACCTCTATGTGGGGACCAAGGAGGTAAATCCCTCCCCACTGTAAAGGCAGACCAAGTCCGAGAGTGCCTCCTTAGACTGAATGAATATAAGTCTACGGGGCCGGATGGCATACATCCCAGGGTCCTGAAGGAGCTGGCTGAGGTGGTTGCTGAGCCGCTCTCCATTATATTTGAGAAGTCGTGGCTGTCAGGTGAGGTCCCGGATGACTGGAGGAAGGGTCACGTCACTCCCACATACAAGAAGGGGAGCAGGGAGGACCCGGGGAACTACAGGCCGGTGAGTCTCACCTCCGTGCCTGGGAAGATCATGGAACAGATCCTCCTGGACAACATGCTCGATCACATAAAGAATGAGCATGTGATCCGAGACAGCCAGCATGGCTTCACCAAAGGAAGGTCATGCCTAACTAATGTCGTGGCCTTCTACGATGGAGTGACGGCATTGGTGGATGAAGGGAAGGCGACCGATGTCATTTACCTGGACCTGAGCAAGGTCTTTGACATGGTCCCCCATCACATCCTCATCTCTAAATTGAAGGGAAGTGGATTTGATGGGTGGACGATCCGATGGATAAGCAATTGGTTGAAAGGCCGCAGATAGGGTGATGGTCAATGGCTCTATGTCCAGGTGGAGGCCGGTAATGAGTGGTGTCCCCCAAGGGTCTGTCTTGGGACCGGTGCTCTTTAACATCTTTATTAATGACATCGATGAGGGAATTGAGTGCACCCTCAGCAAGTTTGCTGACGACACTAAGCTTGGTGCGGTTGATACGGTGGAAGGAAGGGATGCCATTCAGAGGGACCTCTACAGGCTGGAAAGCTGGGCTTGGGTAAAACTAATGAGGTTTAACACGGCAAAGTGCAAGGTTTTGCATTTGGGCCGGAAGAACCCCAGGCACCTGTACAGACTGGGAGGAGTGGTCATTGAGAGCAGCTCGGCAGAGAAGGACCTGGGGATCCTGGTGGATGAGAGACTTAACATGAGCCAGCAGTGCGCTCTGGCAGCTCGAAAGGCAAATGGGATCCTGGGCTCCATCAGGAGAGGGGTGGTCAGCAGGGATAGGGAGGTGATTGTCCCTCTTTACTCGGCTCTTGTGAGGCCCCATCTGGAGTACTGTGTTCAGGTGTGGAGCCCTCAGTATAAGAAAGACATAGAGATTTTGGAAAGGGTCCAGAGAAGGGCGACTAAGATGATCGGGGGACTGGAGCACCTCCCCTATGAGGACAGGCTGAGGGAGTTGGGCTTGTTCAGCCTGGAGAAGAGAAGGCTGCGGGGTGACCTCATTGCAGCCTTTCAATACCTGAAGGGAACCTACACCCAGGAGGGGTGTAAACTCTTCAAAAGGGCTGACAATAGCAGGACTAGGGGAAATGGATCCAAGCTGAAGGAGGGAAGATTTAGGTTGGATGTTAGGGGGAAGTTCTTTACAAGGAGAGTGGTTAGGCCCTGGAACAGGCTGCCCAGGGAGGTTGTGGATGCCCCGTCCTTGGAGGTGTTCAAGGCCAGGTTGGACCGGGTCCTGGGCAACCTGATCTAAATGTGTATGTTTGGTGGCCCTGCCAGGCAGGGGGGCTGGAACTGTATGATCCTTGAGGTCCCTCCCAGCCAGGGTGATTCTGTGATTCTGTGATTCTGTGACCCTGGATATTAGTGAGAGGGTGTGGGGAATGGAAGACTTCCCTTTAGTCAGGGAGGAGGTCTGAGAGCGCCTAGGCAACACCAATGTTCAGAAATCCATGGGACCCGATGGGATGCATCCATGGGTACTGAGGGAGATGGCAGAGGTGACTGATGAACCACTCTCCATCATCCTTGAGAGGTCTTGAAGACTGGGGGAGGTGCTTGAAGACTGGAGGACACCCAATGTCACTCTGGTCTTGAAAAAGGGCAAGAAGGAAGATCCAAGTAATTACAGGCCAGTCAGCCTCACCTCTGTCCCTGGAAAGGTGATGGCTTGTGCTGGATGGCATTTCCAGGAAACTGGAAGAAAAGGAGGTTAACAGGAGTCGTCAGCATGGGTTCACCACGGAGAGGTCGTGCTTGACTAACCTGTAGCCTTCTACGATGTTGTCACTGGCTGGGTGGATGGGGGGAGAGTAGTGGATGTAGTCTACCTTGATTTCAGCAAGGCATTTGATACTGTCTCCCACAACATCCTTACAACAAAGCTGAGGAAGTTTGGGATAGATGAGTGGACAGGGAAGTGGGTTGAGAACTGGCAGACTGGCAGGGCACAGAGGGTTGTCATTGGTGGTGCAGAGTCTGGTTGGAGATCTGTAACTAGCGGTGTTTCTCAGGGGTCATTGCTGGGTCTGGTCTTGTTCAACATCTTAATCAATAACCTTGATGAAGGGATAGTGGCCACCCTCAGCACGTTTGCTGATGATACAAAGCTGGGAGGATTGGCTGACACGCCTGAAGGCTGTGCTGCCATTCAGTGAGACCTGGACAGACTGGAGAGCTGGGCAGTAAGAAAACAGACGAGGTTTAACAAAAGCAAGTGTAGAGTCTTGCATCTAGGGGGGAATAATTGCATGCACTGGTACAGGTTGTGGGATGACGTGCTAGAGAGGAGATCTGCGGAGAGGGACCCGGGTTTCCTGGTGGATGACAGATTGGCCGTGAGCCAGGAGTGTGCCCTTGAGGCCAAAACAGCCAGTGCCATTCTGGGGTGCATTAAAAAGAGCGTGGCCAGCAGGTCGAGGGAGGTTATCCTTCCCCTCTACTCTGCCCTGGTAAGACCTCATCTGGAGTTCTGTGTCCAGTTCTGAGCTCCCCAGCACAAAAAAAAGACAGGGATCTCTTGGAAAGAGTCCAGCGGAGGGCCACAAAGATGGTGAAGGGCCTGAAGCATCTCCCCTTTGAAGAAAGGCTGAGTGAACTGGGTCTGTTTAGCCTTGAGAAAAGAAGACTGAGAGGGGACCTGATCCAGGTCTATAAATACCTAAGTTGTGGGGGGCAGAGTGGTGAGACCAGACTCTTTTCAGCAGTGTGTGGAGACAGGACAAGGGGGAACGACCAGAAACTGCAGCATAGGAAGTTCCTCACAAATGTGCTCAAGAACTTCTTTACAATTAGGGTGACGGAGCACTGGAACAGGATGCCCAGGGAGGTTGTGGAGTCTCCTTCTCTGGAGATATTCAAGATCCACCTGGATGCCTACTTGTGTGACCTGGTGTTGGGAACCTGCTTTGGTGGGGGGTTGGACTCAGTGATCTGTGGAGGTCCCTTCCAACCCCCCCATGATTCTGTGATTCTGTGATTGCTCAGAATCTATAAACTGAGAACTGAATACTCCTGATTACAGGTGGTTCAATGTGATAAATATGTGTATACAAAATGTTTTTAAAAGCCCTATAATAACTCAGAACCCAAGGGGGAACTGCTGTCCCAGTTCTGTGACAGGTCAATGTTTGGTGCATCACTGTAACCCTTAAGGGAAGCTTAAAGAGCTCACCTCTGAGGAAAAGCTTGTCTATGATCAGAAAAACAACTCTTCCACTCCGTTTGATACTCCAGCTTATTAGAAATTTGATAAAGAAAAGCAGGATGAGGGAAGGATTGATGGAATGTGTCAAATCATACATACTAGTTCCTGAGATACAAGGTCTGTAGCATGTATGAAGCTGATATGCAAAAGAAAATGAAAAAGTTATTTTTGTGTAGAACAGTCTCATGCAAAATATTTTATATATTTAAATTAATATTTGCTTATTTAAAAATCGTTCTTTCCTTGACTGATTTTTATTTATTTATTTATTTATTTATTTATTTATTTTCCCTAGCCTCTGGGTATGATATTTATTATCAAGTAATTTTTATTCTATCATTATTACAGAATATACATCTGAAATGCTCTGATATTGTCACGTTTAGAAGGAAAGGGTACTTTTTTCCTTCTTAAAATTTACTCTAGCTATCCAGTGCTTAGAAATAGCAATTAAAAGGGCATGCTATTATACAGAGTTATTGATTATTTTTCTTCTCTCTGTTTAGCGGGTACACAATTAAACTAGCAAGTGTCTAGGAGGAATAGAATGGTTATAAACTGTTTTGATCTTCCATTGATGCTTTTCTCAATGGGGAAGAACAGATGGTCAAGGCAGGAGTATATCTTAATTCTAACAAAAAGAGTGCTAATGAAGGATAGAGGGTAAGCATGAATAATTGTCAATTAAAGAGGAGTGGTGTTTTCATGCATGTGACCATGAAGCATAGCAATACATAGGAGAAATACTTATCTGTCCTATTCTAGACACAGTAAACAGTTGTTGGACAGACATGTCTCGGAAATAGAGTTGTTTGTCCATTTGCTTTCTTTAAGAGAAGAGAAAGGAAATCACAGAATCATAGAGATTGGAAGAGACCTTTGGGAATCACCTAGTCCTAAATTAGGTTCTCTAGAGTAGGCTACACAAGAAAGTATCCAGGCAGGTCTTGAATATTTTCAGAGTAGGAGACTCCACAACCTTGAGCAGAGGTTTCCAGTAATGGCAGCTTGTTCCATTCCTGTTACCCTCAAAATAAAGAAGCTCTTCCTCATGTTCATATGGAACTTCTTATGTTCCAGTGTCTACCCATTATCCCTTTCCCTGTTCCTGGACACAACTCGAAAGAGCCTATCTCCATTCATTTGACTCCCACCTATTAGATATTTATAGGCACTGATAAGTTCCCCCTCAGTCTTCTCTTCTGCAGGCTGAACAGTCCCAGGTTTCTCAGCCTTTCCTCATAAGGGAGATGCTTCAGGCCATAAATCATCTTTGTAGCCCTCTGCTGGACTCTCTGACAGTTCTCTGCCACAGTACTGCAGATGTGACCTCATAAGGGCAGAGTAGAAGGGGAGGATCACTTCCCTTGAGTTGTTGCCCATACCTTTTTTAATGTACTCTGGTATACCATTGGCCTTCTTAAACACAGAGGCACACTGTTGGGTCATGTCCATCCTATTGCCCTTCTCTGCAGAGTCCTTTCAGTAGCTCTGTATCCAATTGGAGGTTAGTGGGGTCCTGGTAGATGAAAAACTGAACATGAGCAAGCAGTGTGCTCTTGCAGCCTGAAAGACCAATGGGCTGCATCAGAAGAGGGATGACCAGAGGGGTGAGGGAGGTTGTTATCCCTTTCTACTCTACTATTCTACTGAACTAGTGCTGAATCAACCTGCAATGTTGTACAAGTGGCAGAGTCAAGAAGGCTGAGAAGGGAACATGACATTAAGGACATGAAGAGAGGAATGGGACTTCCTTCTTTCCCACGCTATCTCAGGGTAAAAAAGCTCTTTCTTAGCTATATAGCTCTGTGAATCCTCTATACTGTATATCCTTCTCTGAGATCTTAAAGGACACTGCAGACAATTGTAACTGCAACTACTGCCTTGTTTATCCGTGATGGAAGTTAATCTACTAGCAGAGGTGCTATATTGTGTTTTCTGAAAGCATGAGTGATGGACACAGACAAACAACTGCATTTCCAAAACAAGATTACAGGTCTAAATGTTAGTGAAGGTATTCTGATAAACATCCCGCCTCTGAGAAAGTGTCTGGTAAAATGATAGGGGGGAAATGACAAATGTGGGAACAGTTCTCTGAGCCACTGACTCTTTAGAAAGACAGTCTGCATTTTCCTGTCTATTACTGTTTATATCACAAAAGAAAATTATAAGATTAAGCACTATTTTCTGAGTATCTGAAAATGGTAAATAACGGTGAGCTGTCACCTGGAGTAAATACTTCAAATAATTTCATGATGCATTATATTTCTAAGAAAATATAAATTTGACAAAGAAGCAGATAACACTGTATGAGTCCAAAATATTAATTTTAGGTATGGACTGAGAATTTAATTGGTTGTTTTGTTTACACCAAAGACACTACAATTTTCAGTGGAAGAAAAAGATGAAGAAGCAAAGTTCAACTTGAGCTGAGAATGCATCCAAGTTAGAGGATGGACAACTCCAAGGACTTTCTATTTTCCTTCATGGCAAAAGGTATTTTATTTCTTCACTGAAATCTAAAGTAAAGGAACACTTATATATATATATATATATGTATATATTTTAATTACTCTCTCCTATTATTTTATTTTATTATTTTTTCTCTGCTCACTCTAAGATTTGCATTTTTATCCCTTAAATGAAGGACAGTTATCCAGAAAGTCTGAAAGATATCAGCATAAATTCTGAAAAATATTATTCTTACAAGCTGTTATGGAAACCAACATGAATCAGATTCAGATACCTACATTTAGGCAGATACAAAATGTATGTCTGCATTCAAGTTATCTAAAATCCCTGCAAACTTAATGATAGTGCAGACTCTATTCAGTTGCCCAAATATAGATGATTCTTGCTATTTATATACTCTGTGTCATGTCTGGCTTTCTGTTCCTGGACTGAAAGGTCTCTGTTCCTCATAGGTCTCATGTCACTTCTACATAGGGCCAGATGAGAATGATATTAAACCTTTGGAACACCCGTAGCCTTCTAGCACAGGAACTTAAACCTGCACATAGTATGGTAGGACATCTCAAGTAGCTCTGTAAGTATATAACAAAGGAGCTAATAAAGATTCATAACTCCATTCCTAAATATCCAAAACCTCAAAACATATCTGACATGTAGACACTAATTTAAGTATCTGAATCTGGAGTTCAGTCTCAGCACAGTGAAGATAATTTGTGTTTTCTTATTTTCACCTACATGAGACAAAAAATATTTAAACAGAGAATATTAACACGTTAACGTGGCATACGATACACATGTATTTTAAACAAAAGTAAAAAGGATGAGCCCGGAAACTATCAATCTGTCAGTCTCACCTCTGTGCTGGGAAAGATCATGTTTCTCCTGAAAGCTATGGTAAGGCATGTGGAAGACAAGTAGGTGATATGGGAGAACTAGTATGGCTTCACTGAGGGGAAATCTTTCTTGAACAACCAAGTGACCTTTATGATGGCATCACTAAATCAATGGACAAGGGAAGAGCCACTGATATCATCTAATAGACAAAGAGCTGGCTGCAGGATCAAATCTAGAGAATGGTGGTAAATTACTTCCTGTCCAGGCAAAGATCAGAGGTGAGTGGTGTCTCCCACGGGACAGTCCTAGGACTGACACTCTTTAATATCTTCATTAGTAACATCAAGAATGAGATTCAGTGTGCCCTCAGCAAGTTGGTGTATGATAAGATTTAGGGTGCAGTCAACATACTCGAGAGATGGGATGCCATTCAGAGGGACCTGTACAGGCTTGAGCAGTTGGCACAGGAGAACCTCATGAGGTTCAATAAATCCAATTGTAAGATCTTGCAACTGTGTTGAGGAAACATCCACTATCAATACAAACTGAGGCATGAAAGGATTGAACACAACCCTGCCAAAAAGGTCCTGGCATACTGGTGGATGGTAAGCTGGACATGAACTAGCAGTTTGCCCTTGCAACCTAGAAAGCCAACTGTATCCTGGGCTGCATCAAAAAATTAAGGTGATCCTTTCCCTCTACTGTGTGTTGGTGAGACCTCGCCTGGATAACTGCATCCAAAGGTGGAGTCACAGAATCATAGAATCATAAGATCATAGAACAGCCTGGGTTGAAAAGAACCTCAAAAGTCATCTAGTTTCAACCCCCCTGTCATGGGTAGGGTCACCAATGGCTAGACCAGGCTGCCCAGATCCATATCCAGTCTTGTCTTGAATGCCTCCAGGGATGGGGCATCCGCAGTCTCTCTGGGCAATTTGTATCAATGTGTCACCATTCTCAAGAGTCCTCAGTATAGGAGAGAGACAGACCTGTTGGAGAGTGTCCAGAGACAAGCCACAACAATGATCCAAGGGATGAACACTTCTGCTGCAAGGGCCTACTGACAGCTGGGTTGTTCAACCTGGAGAAGGCTCTGAGGTGACCTGATAGTTGCCTTTCAGCAACCCATGTAAAGGGTGCAACACAGGAAAGAAGGGACAGACTCTTTAGCTGGGTTTGTGATGATAGATCAAGGGGAAATGGTTTCGAGATCAAAGAGGGTAGATTTCAGTTGGACAGAAGGAAAAAGTCTTTTACAGTGACAGTGGTGGGGTACTGTAACAGGTTGCCCAGAGATGTGGTGGTTGCCCTGTCCCTGAAGATTTTCAGGGTGAGGCTGGATCAGACCCTGGGTCACCTGAACTAGCTGTGCATGTCCATGTTAATTGCAGGGAAGTTGGAGTAGATGACCTTTAAAGGTCCTTTCCAACTCTAAGGGTTATATGATTCTATAATTCTATAATACCAACAGATAGAAAAATAAAAATGAATTACATAACTTATGCTTAGGAGTACAGTTCAAATGCACACAACAGTATTCATTAGAATTCTCTATTTATCATGCTAAATGATGATGAATATAGAACACAAACATAGGCAATTTAGATAAGCCTACACCATCACCCTCAGTATCCTCAGAGAAAAATGTAGAGACAAATTGTACTAATTCTAGGTCATTTTATATGAGTTGTTTAACCCGTCTCAGATACGGATAATAAATCTATGAAAAACTATGAATGAAAGACTATGGTGAATATTTAGCAATCGATTTATGAATTTTGCAATAGAAAATAATTCAGAGCTCAAATCTGACTGCAGCTTGCTCAATCTGATCCACATATTTTACCTTCTACAGCAAAATGAGAATGAGAAATAAATTAGGACTGAAGTTTAAATATATACTTGTTTAAGATAACAGTAGAAATTATCTAGAAACCTAATAAGTACCATAAAAATAAATTTGAATTGCAATTGTTTTTCCCTTGTTTTCCCTAGACATGTTGTTCTCTTATTTTCTACCTTTTCCATTATCATACCTCGATAATGGATGTATACCTTCTAATATATAGTTTGGGGGGGATTTTTGTGCTGCATATTATGTTTTTGAGTCACATTTTATTTTTTTTCTTTTTGTCTGAAATTCACCCACACATTTCCATCATCATATTAAAGATGAGTTTAAATGCATTATATTTAACGCATTGATGAATGCATTTCTTTGTTAGAAAACCTCATGGAAATTCATGTGCATTAAAGTGCCTCCCATCCCACACCCATTTCAATTAAAGAGTGGCATTGACACAGCTTTAATGCCCTCAACTGCTCATTTGACTCAATCTCATGCAGTGATATCTCACCAAAACAGGAAGATGCTTTTGCATCTCTTTTGCATTATGTATTCATTTTAAGATAAGTCACATGGCTAATGAGCATCCTGGAAGCTGTCCAGTGTGCCTCACTATGTCATGCTTCCTTTCCTGCCACTCTATTTGCATTAACTCATTGTGATATTGCCAAAGACCGTACAGAGTGCAAATTGCTCTAATCCATTTGTTCCAGAAAATAATCACATCCATTGCCTTTTGGAAATTGTTCCCAATGTTGACTACAGTTAAATATTAAATGCATGCTGAAATAATATCATTTTCATAAAGTGCTATCCTTTGAAATTTTGCCCAAATATTATCTATCTTATGAATTTATTCTTTCCCATCTTCACTCACTTAGAAAAATATTTCTGTCTTAAAATTCAGAATTGCAATGCTTGTACCAAGCCTAAAGTAGCATTGTTACTTCTATTTATCTTGAAATAGAATTATATTCAAAGTGTAAGCATTAAAATAACACTTTAGTTATTATTTGTTTTCAATCAATGTTCAGCCTTTATTTAAAATAAATATTGAAAATCTGATTTGATTGTACAATTATATGTAAGCAAATTTATTTGTATTTTCAGTGTCTGAAGTCTGAATTTGTCATCATCTTAACTTTTCCAAACTAAGACAATCAGTTGAGGAAAAATCCAACAACGAACAACAAAATAGTCTTGAACTTAAAAAGTATAGATTTTTCCATAGTGACAAGTGAATTATTCAAAAATATAAGTACATGTATATCTGATAAACGTAAGTGAAATAAAAACATGTAAATGCTTCCACTTCTATTTGCTTCTATTTACTTCTATTTCAATTTTTTAAATCAGTGTATTTGAAATATGTGTATGTGTTTGGCATAGAGATTTGTGAGTGCATCCAAGGGATGGAACAGATCCCCTAAGAGGGCAGTCTGAGAGTTGGAGTTGTTCAGCCTGGAGAAGAGAAGGCTACAGAGACATTTGAACTATTTTTATTTACACTCCTCTTAGAACTTAGTGCCATGTTAATTTACAAATGAAATGTAAAATAAAAACTAAATAAGGACAAAAAGAAAATCTTCTAAACATCGTACAGTATAAGTCAATTGACCGTGGGTCAACTGTATGAAACCAGTTGTTGGTCAAGGCATAAAATATGTTCTCTCTGTAAAACAAAACAAAACATAGCAACAGCAGAAACCAACATATTTCTTAGGGCTTAGCCAGCCCTCTGAGTGTCTTCATATCTCTCCTCTGGACCCACTCCAACAACTCCAACCCTTTCTTGTATTCTGTCCCAGATTTAAATGCATTATTCCAGATAAGGATTCACAAGAAAAGAGTAGAGGGGACAATTACTTGCCTTGCTGTCACCTCTTTTTTTTATGCTGTTCAGGGTATAATTGGCCTTTCGGCAGCAAGTGCACACTGCTGGCTCATATGAAGTTTTACATCTACCAAGACCACTAATAAAACTGATTAACTAACTTGGTAAGGCTGTTCTCAAGGAGTTTTTCTCCTAGTCTGTACACATATCTGAGATTTCTCTGAACCAAGTGCAACACCTTGGTGCCTTGTTGAAGGACACATGCCCACATTTTGAGCTTGTTCAGATCCATATGGAAGGATTCCCTTCCTTCCGTCATATTGCTTACACCACTTAGCTTGCTGTCATCTGCAGTCTTGCTGAAGTTACATTTGATCCAATCACCTATGTCACTGTTCAGAATGTAAAGATACTGGTCCCAAGACAACACCTGAGGCACACCACTCATCATCAGCCTTCACCCGGACACAGAGCCATTTATCACAACTCTCTGGTTGACCTTCCAAACAATTCCTTTTCCACCAAATATCCACGCTTTGAACCTCTATCTTCCCAATATAAAGATAAGGACATAGTATGAGGACCTGTGAAAGACACTGCACAAGCCCGGGTAGACATCATCAGTTATCCATCAGCTGTCCACCAGTGCAATTACTCTATCAAGAAAGGCCATCCATTTGGTCAGAAACTATCTGCTGTTGATTAAGCCATACTGGCTGTCTTGGAGCACCTCCTCATCTCTCATTTGTCCTACTGTGTCTTCCAGAAGAATCTGTTCAATGATTTTCCCAGGCACAGATTTGAAGCTTACAGGCTTATAGTTCCCTTTCTTTCCCCCTTTCTCAGGAACAGGACTGGTGTTTTCCATTTTCCAGTCAGCAGAAACTTCACCTTATAGTTACAATTTTTCAAGTGCAATGGAGAGCAGCTTGGCAACTGCATCTGGCAGCTCCTTCAGGATCTTGGAACAACTCACTGACCTTGGAAATGGACACCATTTGGCCCCATAGACCCGTACACATTCAGTCGCATGAGACAGTCTTGAACTTGTTCTCCTCCTTTTTGTGTGGTATATTGCTCCCACAGCCTCACCTACAAGTTCAGGGCTGTGAGATTTGGGGATGTGAGAGACCCAAGAAGCCTGGCTGCCAGTGAAGACCAATACAAAGTTCTTGCTGGGTACTTCCACTTTCTCCATGTCTGTTGTAGCTAGTTTTTCATTCTCATTTATCATCAGGAGGACAGTGTCCTTGGTTTGTCTCTTCTGATCAAACAGCCTGTAGAATTCCATCGTATTACTTTTCACATCCCTTACCAAGTTTAATTCCATCTGCGCCTTGGCTCTCCTTATTTCATCTCTGTATGTCTGGATTACATCTGTGCATTCTTTCCTAACCCTAATTGCTTCCATTGCCCGTACATACACTTCTTATCTTTCAGTTTGAACAGGAGATCCTTGCTCAGTAATTACAGTTTCCTTCCTCCTCTCCATGTTTTTCTGTACTGGGGGATAGAGAGCTCTTGCACTCTCAGAAAGGTATTCTTATAGCACTGCCAGCTCTGCTCCACTCATCAACTCCTTTGTTGGTCATAAGCACAGTTTCTCAGAGAATCTCATCCAGCAATTCTTTAAAGAGCCCAAATGTCACTGTCCTGAAATTCAGAGTCCTGGCTTTGGGTTTTGTCAGGCACATCTTCCTCAAGATTACAAACTCTACAAGGATGGGATCACTGCAGTTCAAGGTGCCTCCACCTCTTTAATGAACTCCTCTGTGTTGATGTGCACCAGATCCAGAAATACTTTTTTTCTCTGGATGGTTTGTCTAATAGATTTTATCCTCAACACACTCCAGGTGTCTTTAGGATTACTTGTAGAATACTCTGTGTTAAAAGTCAAAATTTTAAAAATGGACAGTGTTTATAATGGTTTAGTAGTCCTTGTGGTCAATGAAGTCTACCCCATAAAATTGAAAGCGATGGTCTCAGATTTTAAAGACAATGGCACAACTTCTACCCTCAGCATTTCCACTAGGACAGCTTTTAGTTAAAACCCCATCAGATGTAAGGCAGTGTAATATAATTTCTGTCAGCACTCTCTATATAAATCATAAATAAATTTGCATAGATGAGAACAGCTATTGCTGCTATCATAATCTCACCATTTATAAAACTTAGGGAAGTTAGTTGAAGAACATGATGAAAACATATGTAGGCATTTGTTAGATTTATCTCTGCATCTAAAGCAAAATAAAGTTTGGATTTTATTGTAAAGCTTACCTGCAACGTAGTAAAATCAGTAAGTTGCTTGACAATGGAAATCCCTTGATTATCATTTATACCCACTGTGTAACTTTATTTTTCAAAGAATATCCCCCCAATTAGTGGTACTCATAGAAACTGTCATTCCTTCTAATTCCCAAAAATATATAAAAAACTAGAGGTGGGTAGAATACATTATTTTCAAAGTGCAGCAAAGTCAGAAGTCAATACATTCAGAAACGTCCAGGGGAGAACATGAGTTCCATAATAGCAAGAAATTGTTGAGAAATAAAAGTGGCCTAAAACGTGTGACATAGAAGAAAGGCAATATATTTATTTCCAGAGAGATAATTTGTTACAGACATGGCTAAATGTTATGCTGGATTTCCTGCCTCGTTGTTTTGTTGGAATTAACATTGATTTCATACCTGGTCTATATATTTTTTTCCTCATAATCTGTTACTGGGTTGCTGTGAGAAGCTGAACTCTGGTTGGACAGTTCACCATTCTGCCTGAAAACTCTAAGTTACCTGTGCTTGAAACATCTCCTTAAGCCTCTCATTCTCATTGGAACTTCCAGGGAATCATTTCCCTATGGGCAACCTCCTTTATCAGCACAGCTTTAGCCCTAGATATGCTCATTTTGGATTATTCTTCTTTCTGAAAACCCAGAAATTTATCTGTAATTGTAAAAATTCAGTAAATTGATGGAAAACTTACCAACAAATGCACAAAAAACAGTGAGATGTGTTTTGTGACTTGAGACCTGGCTCTCAATAGTAGTAATAAAATTCTAAAGAATTTAAATGCTTTTTGTATTTTCAGTGGAAGTACAGAGATTTTTAAGTACCTTTATTTGTTATTACAGGTAAAAACAAATAATTCTACCTATTTGGGGGTTTCTTTGTATTTATGTACGACTTTGAGTGGTTATGCTACAAACTTACCCAACAGGAAAGATATATATTTACTCTAAAATTGCACTGTTGTTTATCATGAGTTTTAGACCATGAATAAAAAATAAATCTTTCTCAGAATGTCCTCATTGCATTCTCTAGTGAAAATGCTGAACAAATAAATCTCAAAAGTCATATTTCCAGGTCTGCCTCCAGTCACCTACGCGTGTTTAAATTCAGTATTTTACTTCTCTGTTCTTTAAATTCTATTCTCTTTTCCTATTTAGAGTGTTGATTTCACAGAGAAGAAACTGTGCTGTGTCAAGGAGCCATTCATCTTGATTAGGTCCTTTAGGTATTCCTGCAGCATGTACTTAGAATGCATCGTAAGTTTTCCTTCTCTTTATGATTATTCATTATTCATACTTTGATATTGTCTAGAGACAAATAAGTTAAGATTATTCCAAAATGCGATATGTAGACAAATATAGATGGCAGGTGCATCATTAAAGTTGGGTTTATGTACATAACTTAATGGATTTAGTTACCACTACTCTTTTCTAGTTAGATCTGTTTTTATTATTATTATTATATATTTTTTTCTCCCCTGATTCCAACAAATGAATATGTGGCAATTCTCCAGTTGTTTTGCTTTCTTTAGTTGATAGGTCTAGTTTTTATTTTTGATATTTTGAATATTTTAATGATTACTAATAAATTTAATAGTGGTTTGGAGACCTTATACATTTTATCCTTAATTCAGATAGTTTATGAGAAGTTTATGAGGAGTTATTATCCAAGGAATATGAATTACTAAAGAAATAACAGGAGAATTTTTATCATTAGCTGCTACATATAGCCGCATAATAATTTTATAAAGGTTAGACCTAAGTTCAAAACTTTTGAAAATCTCAAGGATATCAGGAAAAAAACATGATTTAGTTCAATATGTTAGGGTTTTCTTTTGAACTAATTTTTATAAGTACTAATGGCTTTACTGTCTCTCACATATCAGACCCAGATTCTGCCATCTTCCCCTATTTTTGCTACAACAGTCACTGATGTAGAAATAAAAAATTTATTTTATTCAATCAAAATTTATTCCAGATCTTATTTCAATCTCTGATTGTCCCACTGTAATCTAGTCATTAGGTAATTGTTAACAGCTAAAGATGATGACTTTCAGTATGTTTACGATACACGTGAATATTTATCGTTACCTGAAGTTGTAAAATCAGTAAAGCCAAAAGAGTCAGTAGAATATAGGATCGCTGAGAATGACTGTAGTATATCAAATTCAATTATTACTCTGTATTCCAAGATAATGTCAATTAATAGTTTAAAATTGGATAATGACACTAAAATAAGAAAAACATTAACAAATTCTAAAACACAGTCCAGATTGGATTTTTGCCCTTATTTAGATATCATACATTGAAATACTGTTATCTGTTTTGTCAGATTTTTGGTTTATGTTATGCAATTCTAACATAGTTAATTATAGAGCATGAAACCACATAAATATTTCAAGAGATGACTATGATATGACTGCAACACTATGTAATTGTCATTTAAAAAAACAAACAAACAAACAAAAAACTTTTATCTGAAGTTTACAAATATTGTTTCTCTACGGGTACTATTTAAGATTAGTTTATCATAGTGTGGAAATCTCAAGTAGGTGGAGAGATGGAAAGGGATGAAGAAGATGAAAATCTTTACTTACCAATAGTTGGATCATGATAATCAGGGAACCGATGGCTTATGAACTGCATTGTCATTGCTGGAGAGAAGAAAGAGTAGCAGAAAGAAATTGATTTTATCAATACAAAATGACATCAGGGAAAACAACAAACAATTCACTTATTCAAGTGTTAGTTTAGAAAGTGAATCAAAAGTTTGTCTCATGTTTATAAAGACAAGTATGCATTTATATTATTAACTAGGCACTGACACATATGGATAAAAGTTATTTCACTGAATTTCCTCTTTTTAAAATTGCATTTATCAGTGTATTAAAATTTACAACTTTTTAACATCTGGTAAATATTATTAACTCAATGTTTCTATAGAGGAAAATCACTATGATGAATTTTTTTGCAAAACTTTTCTGGTTCTGTCATAACCCAGCTACACTAGATGCATTTAAACAAATCTGTTATAATTGTGAATTAGCTTTATAGAGTCATAAATAGGTAAACAGGTTTTTTATTATTGTTGTTGTTGTTGTTGTTATT
>JAPSGF010000003.1:34457944-34470079 GCA_035772895.1 Perdix hodgsoniae
TTATTATTATTATTATTATTATTATTATTATTATTATTATTATTATTTAATAACAAAGAAGAGCAAAGGGTTGGAGATTCATGATCCTTGAGGTCCCTTCCAACCCTGGCCATTCTGTGAGTCTGTGATTCTGTGAAACACATCATCATACTGTCATTTAGAATACTCCTTTACAAGAATTGTCTTTTTATTTCCTTCTTGCCTTTATAGTCTGCTATCCTCAAATGGATAGTAGACAGACAGGTACACAGTGCATTTTCAAGTATTTTGAAAGTATACTGAATTGATTTTGTAAAGAGCAGGTTTTACAACAACTCTGCACTGTAAAATATTTACTGGAGTACATGGCAAAAGAGGGCAATGACAGTGCCTTCTGTCATGGTTTTATGATTTTTGGTCATCAGTATTCCACACCATAACATCATGTAATGCATTGGGGGTGGGGTTTGATATCTGCCGAATGTTCGTCCGTAGGAGAAGAACTACATTTCCCCAGGAGACTTTGCGGTCAGCAAGGGGATATAACTCCAAGTAAGGTCACCTGATCCTTCTTTTTCGCCTGCTCTTCGCTGTCTGCGCTTCGCCATCTGCACTTCGCCGTCTGTACTTCAGTCACTCAACTGGACTGCACTTCTCACCCCAGCATTGTGGTGAGGTCTATACAATTCAAACAGACTCTCTCTCTCTCTCTCCCTCTCATTGTATTTTACTAATACTATATTTAGTAAAATCATTTGTTCCACCTCAGATCAGTGCTGTTGTTTTCAAGTATTTTGGGGTCCCCTGCTTCCCCTTTTCCAGAGGCGCAGATCTGCAGATCCCTCCGCCCTGCTGGTCATGGAACTGGGCCAGACCAGCCCATAAACCGTTGACACCTTCTAATGAAATACAAATGTCACAGAACAATAGATTTCTAGTAAGAAAACAATAGTATTTTAAAAATAAAATAAAATAAAAACGAAGAAGAAAAACGGGCTCACCCCTTCCAATGATCAGTGACAACTCAAAAGGAGTGAGATATCTATCTATTCTACAAACTTGGCTGCTTAAATGAGGGTGAGGAGGGGTGGGTACGGGCTTCACTTTTTCTGGTCACTCGGATGCATTTCTTGCATGTGAGCCATATGGGTTAGCCACACCTTTTTACCTGGTACTCAACCGTTGGTTCAGGCTATGATTCACAGAATCACAGACTCACAGAATGGCCAGGATTGGAAGGGACCTCAAGGATCATTAATCTCCAATCCCCCTGACAAGTCCTCTGCACAGGGAATGGTCTTTAGTTAACTTTTATGCATTCTAAGAGACTTGACAGCAGTGATTTCTATCTCATGAAGGAATCATCTTGATCCTAATGTCTATATGTTTTGTAGTTGTAAATATGTGCTACTGAGTAGGATTTAGAACATGTTTAATCTTGTTGATTCTAGAAACTTGTAAAGGCTAGATGTCTTGTTTTGTCTCTTTTTTGGAGCCTTCCAAAAGCCTGTGTAGTCTCCCTGTGAGAACACAACTCAGAACTCATTTGACCTATGTTTTTGTTAAATAGCTTTACATGATGACAAGAAACATGGATATTCTTTCTTAATGCTACTCTTATTTCAACTTTTAAATGTCTCTTTCTGAACTTTGGTGTACACTAAATTTTAACATCTGATAAGGATCTGATAAGGGGTGGACATAAAGAGATATAGGAAGCAAATCAGGGTAATACATATATTTTGCCAAATAGCTGATGTGTGCCAGGAAATCAAACCAGTTATTACTTACATCCATTTATTTTTAATTATTATTTTTTGAAGTGAATTCTTCCTGGGGAATGGTGACTGAATTCTTAACACTGAAAGATCAAAATCTGCTTGAAATGACAATTTTTAAACAATTGTTTTGTGAGACTTCTTTAAGTACTGATATTAATGATCTACCTTGGAGAATTAAAACAGAATAAAATTATCTATTCAAACACAGATTATTTTGTAGGAAGCTTGTAGTTTCTTATGGTGTATTTTTTTCTGCTATAACTTTGCAGAAAATGAGGGCTGTATAAAGAGACGGAGATAAAATCATGTATTTCTACCTTTTGGTAGTCAGGACAGTTATTGAAGTACCCATTTAATTATGTTTGAGAACTATCCATGTGAATTAAGCCTTGCTTGACCAACAATTAAATTTTGGTTACTCCCACCTATTCTTTGATAACGAACAAAAAAGTGCAGCCTAGCTGTGTGGGCTTCCCTAAAGTAATGGCAGGCAATCATTATCTCTAGGATTGTTCACCTTTTTCTGAAAACTACAAAAGCAACCTACATTCCTTGACTCAAATAACATTTTTAGAACCTAAAATTAGGTAAGATAAATCTTCACATTGGCATCTACATTTCTCCCTTCAGAGTTTCTTGGATTCATATTTCTGGAAAATGTCAGAGCTGCCAAAATCTTGAACACCTAATTAGGTCAAGTTTACCAAGGTTTAAAATAAACTATTCTGTCTTTCAGAGTTTCAATTTGGGAGGATTTTTCAGAAAATGTGAAGAATCAGATTTCTTCCCAAAACATGGTCAAAGAAATGCTGGCTGTGCTCCTTATCTGCTCAATAATTCAGCATTTGTAGCATATAGTAATGTGCTGTTGCGTTTCTGTTTGAGGAGATATATACTAACTTCACTATTTCCTTAGTTTACTAAATTATGTTACGGACATTTTTTTCCTTGAATTGTTATGTCTAGCTGTGATATTGTTGCAGAACTTACATTCCTTTTTATCACATTTATTGTTTTGTTTGTTTGTTTTGTTTTGTTTTTATTCTTATTGAGATGATGTGTGCTGAAGAAATTGCTGGATAAATTTCAAAGAACTTTGAAGCCCATCATGAACCCTTGTGGCTTAGGTATCTAGGAAAATGTGTTGTTAAATAACTTTAAAATAGTTTTTTGTTTTGTTTTGTTTTGTTTTAGTTATTTTATTTTCAAGGTCAGAAATATTAAGGAGACAGCTATTTTAATTTTAGGGATGGGAAACCAAAGATGAGAGACAGATTGACTTCCTCACAGATAAATAAGAAAGAATGGGAAATCTGATTCCTGATTCTCATTTCCCTTCTTCAGTATATAGCAAAACATACAATGAAATAAGAAAATCAGATAAAAGGCTGAGACTCTGTTGTTCAATGCATGCATTTACCAGTGCAATCAGTACCCCTGTGGCACCATGTTCCAGTGACAGGAGATTAGGAAGTTCACACTAGAAAGACCTTTAAATATATTTACATTTATTCATGTAATATTTTTGCAATATCATTCTGATTTTCACTAGTTACCACAAGAATAAAATCACTCCTACACATCATACACATTGACTTTTAAATTTTAATTTAGGAGATCATACACATAATTAATCATACAAATGTTTAACTTTAAAAACTGAAAATTAAAATACAGCCTCAGACTTACAGTTGTTTGTGGACCAATAGTTTGCCAAACATCATCTGTTGTCCTTTTGATGACCAAAAAACTAACAAATATATACATAGGGTTTTTGTTGTTGTTGTTGTTTGTTTGTTTGTTAGTGATATATCTGCAGGAGAGCAAGAGAAAGACAGAGTCTTAATCTGTAGGGACTTAAGCACTAGTTTGACCTACCTTTAATATCTGACTTTGATGCTGACTACTGAGATCTGTAAGTATGTTCAGTCCTTGCAAGTCTTTGTACAGGATTGTCCATTTGGTACCCCACAGTAGCTCCAAAAATCCTGACAAGATCTAGATTTTACTGGAAATCTTTCACTAGAAACTTTGGAAATACCATCAAGCCTGTGATGTTTCTAAGAAAAATGAAGAAAGTAAGAAACAGGACCTCGCTTTCAACAGCCAAATTAAAATATGAAGAAAAGGGAAGGGAAATAACAATGGCACTCACTGTCTCTGTGGCCTCCAGTAGCAACCCAACAAACAACCAGTAAAACATCACAGCACCAGCATGTGATATCACAATGTCACAGACACAAGCTACAAAGAAAAATCTAATTTCATTCCTTTTAGACTGCAAATCAATGCACTGTGTCTGGCTGAGATTATTTTCTTCCTACCAGCCCTATGATGCTCTGGTTTGGGTCTGTGACTATAATACTGTTGATAACATATAAATATTTTGGCCGTTGCTGAACTGTGCTTGTACCATGTCAATGCTTTTTCTTTTGTCCACTCTACCAATGCCTCAACAAGTATTCTAGAACCTGAGGAATAATACAGCTGAGACAACCAATGTAAGCTGTCCAGAAGATTAAAACATAGCACATGGTGCTGTGCTCAGAAATTAATTTTCAAGGAAAGGAAGAGTAATCAAGGAAATTCGTGTTATGATGTTTCTTCCCAAGTAACTGGTACGTACAACTGAGACCTTGCTTTCCAGGAAGTAGCTAAACGAATCTCTGGTGATGGGAAATACAGTGTAAATGTATCATTTTTATTTGCTTGCATGCAGTGTTTGCTTCAGCTATTGAGCTGATACTATCTCAATCCACAAGTCCTTCCACCTTTCATTTTCTCCCTGACCTACGTGAGAGGAGTGAGTGAGTTGTTGGTTAAAGTCAATCCACCATGACTGTTTACTCAGAGATTTATGTTTTAAATTTAGAAAAAATAAATAAATATAAATATAAATATAAATAAATATATATATATATATATATAATGTTATATATATATATATATAATGTTATATATATATGTGTGTGTGTGTATATACAAAAAGCAGCCAACCAAATGAAAAACTGTAAAACAGCTACATTTACCCTGTTGTAATGTATTAAACCATAAATATGCTTTAGTTTCTTTGTCTTTCAGTGTTACTGATCATGTTATAAATTCTGTTGGAGACAAGGTTATTTCACACTTCTATAACCCTCAGAAAATATTTGAGTAACTTTTGCACCTTCCCCTGCTCTGCTCTATTCCTTTTAATTATATAATGTTTTAACCCTTTTAAGACAGATATTGGTGTGGGTAGAGTTTAAGAAAAAGGGTTCAAGGTTGCCTGTGATCATTTAAAAGAAACAGCTGGGAGCAAATATGGATTTCTTTCTTCAACTGCATGCAAATTTTCCTTTTTTTTTTTTTTCCCCTCTTTGCTGTTTCTATATGAGTGGCTTCACCATTAAGATGCATTTGTTTATATAGAAGTCCCAGTGTATGAAAAACAAACAAACAGACAAACAAAAAAACCATACAAACCTCTTTCTGCTCCACTATTAAGGTCAAGAAAATAAAAATCTGTTAAGCTGCCCATTTTCTTTGTGATTCGTGAGGCAGCAGAGAGCATATATTACATTACTTTTCTCCCTTCAACACAGCTCCTCTTTTACAGACCACAGTACTGACAGTAATCACTAAGGTGAACAGATATGACACAGAAGAAACTGATAGAGCAAATAAAGACCATCCTACCTTGGTTTTTCAGTAGTAATATAAAGAAAAATGCATTTGACTATCAGTTTAACTGGAGGTAGTTCTGAAAACAGAAGGCTCAGCTAACAGATAAATTAACGGTGGGTCAATATGAAAAAACTCGTACATTAAATGCCCTGAAATGAAAACAAATATAGAAATAAATGCATTTGAAAAACTAAGCTGATTTAGCTGGTAAAGCTTTTTTTAAGATACTTTAGCAATGTTTGCCCTTCATCACTGTTATATTCCCAGTAAAATATTATATTAATAGACTTAAAATAAATGTATGAAAAAGATAAAAGACACTGTCTAAGATAATATGGGCTCCACATGCAGTACTAAAACAAATGAAATATTTTAAATTTTCCACGTCCTTCAAAAATTCTATCATATGCTTAAAGAAAAAGCTTGCAACAACAACAGCAACAGAGGGAAGAGAAAAGAGGAAGTAATTAAAACTCAAAAGAAAGTAAATCTATCACAGATTTCTTAATGATTAAATTATGCAGTAAAACAGAAAAGAAAAAATAATAATATTTGTTTCCTTCTCCATACTCAAACTGTGAGCCAAGCAAACCTTGGTTTCCCTCAGGAATTCTGAAAATGCAAGCTGTTTTTCTGTCTACACTGGTCACATTCTGCTATTTGTTATGACTAAATTAGCGTCAGTTGTGAAGATTATAGAATCATAGAATCATAGAACCATAGAATCACAGAATTGCTCAGGTTGGAAAAGACCTTAAAGATCATTGAGTCCAACCACAACCTAGCCATACTACCCTAACAACCCACTACTAAGTCATGTTCCTGAGTACCACATCCAAACAGTTTTTAAACACATTCAGAGATACTTACTCATCCATTTCCCTGGGGAGCCTATTCCAGTTCTTAACAACCCTTTGTGTAAAGTAGCTTTTCCTGATATCCAACCTAAACTTACCCTGGGGAAACTGTCTTGCTCCAATTTGTAGGAGGGAGAGGAGGTTCTTTAAATATCTGTATACCCAGCGTGAGATGAAGAAACAACAGTTCAAATGTTGTCTGACCAGTTTATTACAAATCTTAACTAGGGACATGGGGAAGGAGAGTACGGACACTATTATGAATTAGGGTAATGGGGAAGGGAAGGACGGTGATAGGAAAGAAGAAGCAAGGAGTTTTGATAGGAAGAAAAAGGGAGATAGACACCACCATGGATCCAGCGTGGTTCATAGGTTAGTCATTGATCTTCAGTAGTGGTGGGTCATCAGGCATTGTTGTTCTGTTGATGACAATAACAGTGATGGCCCCTTTTCAATGGTTCCAAAGTGGTTGAGTCAATTCTCTTTGGAGTGACAGCTTCTGGCTCTGTGATCTCAGCAGAAGCTCATTTGTTCCCATCTTTCAGTCTTGCCAACAGATAAAAGAGAGCTGGGATGCCCACCTGCATCCTGGTTTTCACAGGACATGATGGTATCATTCCCCAGCTTTCCCATACCAATCTGGAGCTATTTAGTCACAGCCCAGATCTTCCACCAGTAAGCAGTCCTGAGCACTCTCTTCTGGAGGCAAGCAGCTCTGGAGGAAGGTGCTTTCAAATGTCCACAAAGTGATGTTGATTGCCACATAGTAGAACCCATCACTTGCCTCCTCAATAAATCAGTCAGAGTCTTATCACAGCAAACAGCTCAGGAAACAAGCTTTGAGGGGAAAAAAAAAAAAAAAAAAAAAAAAGGATTCTCACAGCGACTTGAAGCCATTTCTCCTTGTTCTGTCACCTATTACCATTGAAAAGAGACCAACCCACTCTCTCTGTAAGCACCTTTCAGGTACTGCAGGAGAGCAATGAGTTCTCCCTTCAGCCGCCTCTTCCCCAGACTAAACAGCCCCAGTTCCTTCAGCCTCTCCTCATAGGCAATATTCTCCAAGCTCTTTGCAAACCTTGTTGCCCTTCTCTGGACCTGCTCCAGCACCTCAGTGTCCTTTCTGTACTGAGGTGCCCAAAACTGAACACAGTAGTAGAGGCGAGGCCTCACCAATGCTGACTACATTGGCAGGATGACTTCCCTAGTCCTGCTCACCATATTATTCCTGATCCAAACCAGGATGCCATTGGCCTTCTTGGCCACCTGGGCACTCTGCTGGCTCATATTCAGCCAACTGCCTGTCAGCACATCAAGGTCTCTTTCCATCAGGCTGCTTTCCAGCATCTCCTCCCCAAGCCTGTGGTGTTGCCTGGGGTTGTTGGGACCAAAATGCAGGACCCAACACCTGGCCCTATTGTAACTTAAACAGTTAACCTTGGCCCATTGATGCAGTCTATCCAGGTCCCTCTATATTGCCTTTCTCACTTCTGGCAATTCAGCACTCCATCCCAGCTTTCTGTCACCTGCAAATTTACTGAGGGTGCACTCAATCCCCTCATCAAGATCATTAATAAAGATGTGAAATAGGAGCGGCTCCAGTACTGAGCCCTGGGGGACACTGTTCATGACTAGCTGCCAGCTGGATTTAACTCCACTGACCACAGCTCCTTGTGCCTAACCACCCAGCTACTGTTTCACCCAGCAGAGTGTATGCCCATCCAAACCATGGGCAAACAGCTTTTCCACGAGGATGTTGTGGGGGACAATGTTTTACTGAAGTTCAGGTAGACCATACTGACAGTTTTACCTTCATTCACTAAGTAGGTCACTTTGTCATGAAATCAGGTTTGTCAAACAGGATCTATCCATGCTGATTGGGCCTGATCCCTTGGTTGACTTTTAATTGATCCATGGTGGTTCCTGAGATTATACATTCTGTAACCTTCCCTGGTACTGAGGTGAGACTGATAGGTCTTTAGCTAATTCTCCCATGAATTCAGTTGCCAAGATTCTCCCATGAATTTCAATCCTGCAAAGCACTCACTGTCTACAGTTCTTCTCAATATCATTTAGAAAACTCAGAATTGAGAAAGAGATACGGAAGCTGTGGTAAGCCTGAGCACCAGTGGAGTTTGAGCCAAAGGACTCTGAATATTTTGACTTTTTCCTTTCTGTTTAAGCCAGTTCTCCCTTCTCATTTTATCGGCGGAGCAACATCATTGTTTTCCTGTCTCTTCTGACCAATGCATCTAAAGAAATCCTTCTTGCTTTTTTTCATATCCTTTGCAAAGTTCATTTTCATATGAACCTTGGCTTTCCTAATTCTTCCTGTACATGTCCAGGCAGTAACCCTGTATTCTTCCTGGGCCATCCTTCCCTGCTTTCCCTGCCACCACTTTTCCTTCATATCCCTCAGTTTGACCAGGAGGTCTTTGTTCAGCCATGCTGGTTTCCTGCCTCCTATTCGATTTCTTATGCTGGGGGTTCTTGTGCTCTCAGAAAATTGTCCTTAAAGAGCTCCAAGTTCTGTTACATTCTCATGTCCCTGAGGATAGTTTCCCAGGGTAATCTCATCCAATATTTCCTTTAACAGCTGGATATTTACTCCCCTGAATTTCAGGCTCCTATACATTTGTTTGTTTGTTTGTTTGTTTGATTGATTGTTAGTTTTTTGCCAAGACTACATTCCATGAGGAATGCAAACTCAACCAGGAAAGCATTGCTGCATCCAAGACTGCCTCCAGACTCTTTAAAGATTTTCCCCTGGATTGATGTGTCAGGGACCTAAAGGCCCTTGCTGGAAGAATGATCCTGGAGTGGAACAATGTATTCTGACAGTCTTAAGAGAAGTGGATTTGTGGCTACAGCCATTAATCTTGTTTTATGGGGAGCTGACCTGGCTAGTTTATCTTGATTTTGCAATAACTTGTTTTGCAAACAGGTGTTCCACCTGGGCTCTGTATTACACGTTGACTATGTGGTTGCAGCAGGCATGGGGAAAAAAATCCCTGCAGAACCTAGAGAGAACAAAATCAGGAGGGAGACTGTAGTTGGTTAGATGAGGAAAAGTGCACTTTGAAGCAGGGGACATCCTGATGACACTACATATCAAATCCATCACTGACATGTTCCTTCTCTTTCTCCTACTTGGCGGTTTGTCCATCTCTCGAGGATTGGTAAGTAATGCTGTGCTTCCATAGGGAGTTTCTGTTTTAGATTATTAGGACTCATATTGCATGTTCTTAGGGAGTTTCTGCTTGCTTCTTACTGTTGTTATCTAAAGTGGATGCCTATGGTGTGTGTGTGTGCTGAGTAAAATTTGTAAACCTCTGTGCTGCCTTGAGTGTGTGCTTACTCGCCTCTTCTGAAGTATCTGGTCTCAGATCCAAACATACCCTAAAACAATTGGTGATAACCACACCAAGTAAATCTTCACCTCTGGTTGGTCTGTTCAATACCTGAAACAGAATTTTTATCCTCAATGGACCCCAAGAATCTCCTGGATTGTTTTCAGCTCACTGTGTTGTTTTCCTAGCTGTTATCAGGCTGGCTGAAATCTCCCATCCAGATGAGCCTGTGAGCACAATTCTTGTAGATGAAGAAAGTAGACCTCAGCAGGTCAGGTAGTCTGTAGTAGACCCTGACAACTAGATATAATTTATTGGATGAGTCCATGATTTTAATACACAAACTCTCAATCCAGTCCCTGCTAATGCTCAGAGGCAACTCTCTGGAGTCTATCCACTTCTTAACAGGGAATACAACTCCCTCACCCATCCTACCTTACCTATTCCTTCTAAAAATCTTACACTGTAAAATGAAGGCATAACCCTAACAGCTTGTCAAGATACCAAGATGCAATCTTGTCAAAATGTCAAGATGCTAGAAGCTACAATTTTTTAGCATCTTGACATTTTTCCCAGATTGGGAAAAAACAGAACATAATTTCCCTATTCTGATAGAAACATATATTTACTACCACTCTGATTCACTGCTTTATTTGACATTTTGGAATGCGGATGGTGCTAATTCTTCCAACACGAATAGCAAAGATTCTTAGAAATACCAGGTCTGTCAGATTTCATTAGGTGTTGAGTTTTGCTAGGGGTGTAGGCCACAAATGCATTTGGTTCTGGACCATCTTAAAAATAATATAAAGCAGAGTATTACTTTCCTTAGCAACTAATAAATGGTTTTTAATCCTAGACTTACATAGCACTGTCAATGGCTGAGTTGAGGTGACACATCACAGAAATAAATGGGAAGAACAAGGCCATAACAGACAGGTTTGTGCTACTATGTCTCCAGCACCCATATACAGAAACTGAGCCCATGAAAAACATGAGAGTCACAGAGATAAGAAAAAAGATCACTGACATGACCCCTGTATAGTCTTTGCCCCCATAACAGCCTCAGAAAATACTGAGGAATAGCCACAGGCCACTAGCATCTAGCAGAATCACAAGGAAAAGAGAGTCTGAAACACATATTTTGTAATATGACTGTGCTTTCCTTCAATCCTTTTACTCCTTTAACACTACTATTATGCAAAATTATCCAGTATTGTTTCTCCCATCTTCTTTCTATACCTCTGTGCTGTTTTTTTTTTTCTTAATTTCTTGTTCTTTACTCTTAGTTTTCACCTGTATTTTATTTCTTCTTCCTGTTAGTGAGTTCTATTTTAGCTTCTGTTTTTCTTTATTTCTAAATGGTTTTCTACACTTAAATATCACAGTCAATTGACATTTTCATAAAATCATAGAATCATAGAATTGTTTGAGTTAAAAGGGACCTTTAAAGGTCATCTAGTCCAATTTCCCTGCTATGAACAGGGATAACTATAGCTAGATCATGTTGATCAGAGCTTGGCCTAGCCTGACCTTGAATGTCTCCAGGGATGGAACAACCACTACACCTCTGGGCATCCCGTTCCAGTGCTTCATTAACTCTACAGTGAAAACTTTTTCATATAAAATTTAAATGTCCCCTCTTTTAGTTTGAAACCATTTCCCCTTGTCTGATCACAACAGACTCTGTGAAAGTGTCTATCCCCTTCTTTCCTGTAACCACTCTTTAAAATCTAATAGGCTGTCCTCAGGTCTCCCCAGACCCTTCTCTTCTCCAGGCTGAGTAGCCCCAGCTCTCTTAGCCTGCTCTTTTAAAGGCAGTGTTTCATCTCTTGGATTATTTTTGTGTCTCTCCTCTGAATGTTATCCAACAAGTCCACATCTCCCTTGTACCTAGGACTCCGCATCTGGACATGGTACACCATGTCAGGTCTCACCAGATCAGAGTGGAGGGGTAGGATCACCCCTCTGGCCTCACTCTGCTGGCTTCAAGTTTTCGGATGCAGCTGGGCTGTGAGATCACATTGCTGTCTTATGTCCAGCTTGTCATCCACCAGTAATTTCAAGTTCTTTTTGGCAGGCTGTCCTCTATCCTTTTATCCCCCACCTCATGTTGACAGTGGGAATTACAACTAGTTGCAAGGGCTTGCAAGACCCTGCACTGGATTTGTGGAACCTTGTAATGTTCTGCTGACCAACAGATAAAGTCTTTCTAGGTCTCTGAATAACATCCCTCAGGCATTTCAACCACCTCGCACACCTTGGTGGCATTCACAAACTTTCTGAGGGTGCACCTGATCCCACTATCAGTGTTATTGATAATGGTATTAAATAACTCCACTCACAGTACTGAGTAAACCACTCATCCCTGTTCTCTGTTCAGACACTGAGACATTCACCACTGCTGTCTATCTACACTTTTGAGTGTGTTCTCAGAAAACTAAACTAAATAAAACTAAACTAAACTAAACTAAACTAAACTAAACTAAACTAAACTAA
>JAPSGF010000003.1:34475211-34500861 GCA_035772895.1 Perdix hodgsoniae
CTCAAATCAGTGCAACCTCTTACTTTACTCTTTCGGTGTAGCCTGTATCATACACTAATTTATCTCCAAGCGATTAACAAATAGCTGAAATGAATCAATTCTCCAGAATGCAGTTAATGATCTGAAAAACGTCTATATTTACTGCAAACTCTGAGTATTAGGATATGCTTGAAATTAATAGACACTGAATTTTCTTTATCAAATCTGAATAAGTGGTAAAACTAGTCCAGAAAAGCAGCTTGGATCTGAATCAAAGAATAAAAGCAAAATTATGTATTTAGTCTAATCCCTGTTACAGAAGCTCATACGTCACAAAATCGTTATTGTTTTCATACACTTTTGAACTTATTTTGTATGCAAGATACTGAAACTAATCAAATGAGTCACTTGTATTTGTAGAAATGGAACATTTAACAGCAGCAGCAACAAAGTAAGATGGAAATAAACAGCAAAAGCAAGTATTTGCTAAAGAGGCCAAGAAACACCTTTCTTTTCTGTCCGCCTGAAACAATTCATAGAGAGATTTTTCCTTAATGCCTTGTCTTTTGTCTTCCTTTTCTTTACTTTTTTTTTTTTTTTTCCCCAAACCCATATATTACAATTAGAAATAGATTAGTTCAACCAAAGTTTCCAGGCTTTTTTGTTATTTTATTTTTTTTAAAGGCTCCAGCAAATTAATGAGCAGTCAGTCTGAGAAATAATTCATGAAAAATGTACATTTTGTCTGCTATTAAAAGCAACTTACTAGCAAGAACGTATTTGTTTGTGAAAATTTAAAAACTTCATCTTCACATCTTGAATGTTAATTTCTTAGGGCAGTTAGCATGACATTTATTTTGCATCGAATACATCTTTTCTATAGATTAACACATTATTCTAGTTACCAGAAGTAAAATAAATTGTTTTCACCCTTATGTAAATATACTTTAAATAATATTAGTAAATAATAATAATTAAAAAAAAATATAATAAAAATATTTAAAAAAAAAATCAGAAAACCACTCTCATTCAATTCAGCAAATGCAAGTATGCTTAGATCATGGAATAATGCAAATAATTTGGAGGATGCCTATATAGTAATAATTTTATAATAAATTTTTATTTAGTAAGCATTTCTCCAATTAGCTTGCTTAGTACACCGATTTATTTATTTATTTATTTATTTGTTTGTTTGTTTGTTTGTTTGTTTGTTTAGCTCCTTTTGGAAAGTTATTCTACACCCCCTCAGTTAATCATTGCTATTGTTTTACAGAGAGGACAGCAATTAATTATTGTTATTAGTGTAATAACAAAATACAAATCATTAGGACTTGGCTTCAGGATTTAGGAGCAATTGTATATGTGCTTATAACATTGTGAACCAAAGCTGAAACCAAAAGTTTGAGCTGCATAGAACTAGGAAGCATGATAGCATCAGGCTCGTCTTTCAAACGTGAGCCTAAAAGAGAATTTGTAAGCAAAATCTGTTTCACATATACTGGAATTCTAAGGTTTAATTTTGTCAGTCAACTTGAGATAGGTTTGAACAGCACAAACTTAACCTGATATTTATCATAAACCCAGAGAAGATAGTGAAAAAATACTTTCTTAAGTGAAAGCACACACGCAGTGAATATTAGAAATGCTTAATTTCAGTATGGAATGTGTCAAATGAAAGTCAGTGGAAAAAAATAAATAAATTGCCTTTTATCAAAAGATTGCCTTTCCCTTCCTTTTTTTATTATTTTTTTTTATTATTTTTTTTTCCATTTTGTATTCTTTCATTTCATTTTACTTCCTAGTTCTAGCTTTATTTTTATTATCCATGCAGCAAATCTATGACAAAATATATAGGTGTGCTTGATAATAAATTAGGGTATTGCAGAATGTGCAAAAATAAATAAATAAAAATCAGAAAGCATTAAAGGGTTAAATCACTCTATGGAATCTATGATCTCTAATAGTGATAGAGAAATATCTTTCCAGGTGAATAACTTTCTACATATTAACTAAACACACAAATATGTTCAGAAGTCTGATGTTTTTGGTGTTGTTTTTTATTTCTGGAGTTAATTTTGAAGTGTTCAACTCTCAAACTACTGCTTGTCTACACATCATTACTCTTCTGTGGTAGATTTCAGAGCTGAGCTTAACTTCTATTGCCAGCTCTTGTGGAACTTCTACTTCACTGAGTAGGCCAAATAACAAGAGATTGACTGTCATTCTGTATAATCTGTTATCTTGGAACATACAGCTGAAGGAATAGGACTGAAAATGCAAGGCAAATACTCTGTAATACGAACATCAAAAGGACATCCATTACTGGTGCCCACTTCCTCATTCTCACCTATTCTGTCATATAATGACTACTCACAGCCCATCAAAATGAATGTGAAGTTTTCAGTGAAATGACCTCTATATGTGCAGTATGAAGTCACACAGAAGATGGTGTGAAACAGGAGGTCAAATTACCTAGGGGATCCATTAAAGTGAGCTATATTTAGGATAAAATGACGTTTTCTGAAATTTCTGCGAGTTGTCTCTTAAGGAAAATTATTCTCTTACTTAAAGTATTTAATATTGAATAAAATGAGGTACTAAAAGTCTTTCATCTGAGATTTCCCACTCAGAAACTTAATCCCAACTGTTATTCTTTTTATCATAGCTTAAATAGGTAAAGAGAAAAGAGAGGAAGGAGAAAGAAACTAGGATACTGTCAGTATGTCATCCTATATATCATTTACCTATCAAAATCAGAGATGTAAATAGAATTTTTCTCTCTCATGCCTATTTAATTCTGATGTTGTTACTGTAGCTAGACACATAATTTCCTGGACAGTGGATGTAGGTCATCAGGAAAACATAGCCTTCATTTCAAATAATAGAAATAGTCTTTCTGGACATCTACGTTTAATCTGGTGTAAATTAATCTATTCTACAATTCATTCAGTATTAATTCTTGATTCACAATAATACATCAATTCTTTATTGGAATTTAAGCATAGGGACTATCTCAATATTAAACTGAAGTGTTTCATTCCCATTCCATATTGGAAACTTCTAGTCAATAAATGACAAATTGTCTTCCTCCTTTTTCAGTTTCTTAATTGTTAGATCTTTTATTCCCTCCCTCCTTCCCCCCTCAGTTTATCTCAGATTGTCATTAATCCCATTGAATGTCATGACTAGACACTTCAGCCCATTCTTATTTGTTTAGATCATACAGACATTCAATTCTTCTTAATTATCTGACCTTTTTCATCTTCTGAGATGTATCATTACCATGTGTAATCTACAACTCTGAGGGGTTTAGACTCATTAATTCATCAGATAAGATTTTCTGAAGAATGAAACAATAAAATTTGAATAAATTCTTGCTTATCTCTTTAAACTCATGCTTTAAAACTGTTATAATGCAGGAAATGGAAACAAATGTTTCCTCAATGTGTATATAAATCCGGTGTTGTGATACTTTTATGAGTATGAGTTCCCCTTAAAAAAAAAGACATTGTTCTTACAAGAATATCTTTGGAAAAAATTGCTGCCATCTTTTGGCTACATTGAAGGGGAAAAGGGGGAACATTATGTTGAAAGTTCCAGCAGACATCCTCAATAACTGCTTTACTATGAACAAGTTAATTTGAAAACACAGAAAGTTACTCTCAGATAAGCATTCTTCCCCATTTTATATAGCGATCATAGCATAGCATCTGTGCCTGAATTATTGCCTTGGTTAAGCAGTAGGGAAAATAGCTGTCACTGAAAGACGTGGCACTGAAGTTGAAGATAAACATAACAACAAAACAGAGGTAACATATACAGACAGGAAATTATATCTTTTATATTTATATATAATTTTGTATTTATATTTAATCTTCTATATTTGCACCTGGTCCTGTTGTTTGAATAGGAAGTAAAACTTGTTTAATCTACACGATTATTAGAATTTAGAATTATCAATTTCTTTATCCTGAAATTTATTTGGAATCGATTGCATTATTATTACATTGTTTTTTTTCTGTTTTTTTGTTTGTTTGTTTGTTTTGTTTTTGTTTTTGTTTTGAATTTCCAAAAATATAATTAAATGATTGTTATGTATTCAGATAAATATACTGGCTTCTGAGACATACACTGCACATTCTGCAAAGTCTTTTTAAGAATAGAGAATACAATTGTCAGTGAGAATAAATCAGTGATAAAATCTGGGAGAATGAAAACATTGTCCAGGGAAAAAAATGACTTATCTTGCCAGCATTGGATTTGATTAAAACATGCTGCAAGTTTTCTCTATCTCTTGGAATGAGGCTCAGATATGCATTCTGTTACTGATGGGACAGGAGAGGAGACCAACACCATAATAATACTCAGCAAGAAGTCAGGAGTTCCGGGGAAGAAAAGAGTCATTGTAAATATCCTCCACACTTTGCACAGTATAGCTGACTTTGCAGTTAGTAACATTTCTGCTTAGGCTCAAGGGCTAGCAGGCCAAAAGTTACATTCACACTATCCATCACTCCTCAGCAAGTGGCGTGAGCACTCACAGTTACAACAGCAGCAAACTGAACACTCTCCTCTATGCAGTGGAGCCAGGGGTGGTTTTGCAAAAATAGCTAACTAAAAAAAACGGCTTATAATATCTCACTCTGTAACAAATTAAGCTGACTCATTGCTCCAGCCACCAATTATAATAAATAAATAAATAAATAAATAAATAAATTAAAGAATGGAATCCCTCATTATTCATTCTTCTTCTTTCAACTTGACATTCCCAATTTACCCTTTCTCCCCAGATATGCTGCCGCTGAAACTTACCGCTTTTGCCAACTCCCCCTGCTCCTAGCATCACCACCTTGTACTCTCTGGAGCCTGCTGAAGAATTGCTGGAGGAGCTGATCATTTTGTTTTCTAGCTCCATCTTGCACGAGGCAGAAGAAGGGAGAAAAAGGGAAGAAAAAGCGACTTGCAGATGCTGTCTCTGATCTCAAACAACTATAATAGCTCTGTTAAAAAAAATAAAAAATAAAAAAAATAAAGGAGAATGGAAAGGTATAATACAAGAGGTACGATTTATCAGCCTTACATTCGCTGCTGTGCCTGTGTTAGCTGGAGAATGTCTCATAGCAACCACTTTAACAGCTTCCAATAAAAATCTCTCTCTGCCCCCTCCCAGCTCTGTATCATTTTCCATGTTTCTCCTTCTGGACAGAAGCAGTTTTGTGAGGCTCAAGAGCTTAGATACCTCTGGGTGTTGCTGTGTCACTGGAATCAAATTTAGCAGAGACTCCAGGAAAAAAAAAAAAAAAAAAGGGTCAGATTGCTGAATTATGATGCTTGCTATTCTTTGTATCACTTTCCTGGATTTTAAGCAACAACAAACTACCAGACAGCTTCCTTACAAACTTGGAGTTAAATATTTATTCTGTCTTCCTAAAGTTTGCAAGATTTACATTTAATACAATCATAAACAAAAAGCAACAACTAATGAAAGTCTTTGCTTTTCATGAATCTTCCTCTAAAGTTTTCTATGATTAGGATTTTCTACAGATAATTTTCTTTTATTTCAGTCTGTATTATTTATTTATTTGCAGATTCATGAGTTTTGGAAGAGGAAAAGCAGCAGGAGGCTTCTTTTGTTTTTATTTCCACAGAGAATTTCAGAAGAAAATTTCAGAAGAGAACTGGAACTAGAGAAGAAACACCCATTTACCTAGAAAATATCTACGTAAGTAAAATAAAAAAATTAAGTATTTCTTGTGAAAATTATATGATATATCTAAACAATTTACTTTAAAAAATAAGGGAAAAAAAAGAAAAATAATTTAAAATAATAATAAAAATAATAATAAAAAAAAATCCAAATGTCACACTGTGACTTATTCTCTCTTTAGAATAATCTAGCAAACTTACAACAAGTGACCAGAATACTTCATTGATTTTTGAGGGATATCTTTGAAAGCTTCATTATATTTAAAGAATAAGTATCACAGAATGGTAGAATGACTGGTTTAAAAAGGACTTCAAAGATCATCTGGTTTCAATCCCACTGCCACAGGCAGAGTCGCCGACCACCAGACCAGGCTGCCCAGAGCCACATCCAGCCTGGCCTTGAATGTATTCAGGGATGGGGCATCCACAGCCTTCTTGGGCAGCCTGTTTCAGCACTTAATCACCCTCAAGTGAAAAAAACTTCCTCTTAATTTCTAACTAAATCTCCTGCCTTAGTTTAAAAGCATTCCCCCTTGTTCATCCTCATAAATAAAATAATTCCTGTTCCTATTTATACCCTCCCTTCAAGTACTTGAAGACCACAATGAGGTCTCCACAGAGCCTTCTCTTCTCCAAGGGAAACAAGCCATTTCCCGCAAACGTTCTCCATAGGAGAGAGCTCTATTCCTCTGATGATCTTAGTGGCCCTCCTCTGGACCCTTTCCAAGAGCTCCACATCCTTCATGTACTGGGGGCCCCAGGCCTGGATGCAGTACTCCAGATGGGGCCTCACAAGAGCCTAGTAGAAGGGGACAATCACCTCCCTTTTCCTGCCTGCCACCCCTTTTTTAATGCAGTCCAGAACACAGTTGGCCTTCAGGGCTGTAAGGGCACACTGCTGGCTCCTGTCCAGCCGCTTGTCTACAAGGACCCCCCAAGCTGTTCTCCGCAAGGCTGCTTTCAAGGGGTTCTCCTCCCAGTTTGTATAAACATTTATGACATGGAGGGCGCACTCAATGTCATTGTCTATGTCATTGATATAGATGTTAAAGAACACTTGTCCCAAGACTGAGGTACAGAAGGTTATCTTGAGGTAAACCGTTTGTGACCAGCCTCCACCTAGACATAGAACCATTGATCACAACCGTTTTCCTGTGACCAGCCAACCAGCTCTTAATCCAGTGAACCACCAATCTTTCAAATCCTCACCTCTCCAATTTGGAGGGAAGGATGTGGTGAGGGACCGTGACAAAGGTCTTGCAGAAGTCAGGAAGATTACATCTGTCATTCTTCCTCTGTCCACCAGTGTGTCACTCCATCAGAGAAGGCCCCCAGATTGATCAGGCAAGATCTGCCTTTGGTGTACCTGTGCTGGCTGTCTCAGATAACCTCTTTCTCTTGTAAGTGCTTTAACTCAGTAACCAGGAAGATCTGCTTCATGATCTTCCCAGACATAAAGGTGGGGCTCACTAGCCTGTAGTCTGCCTGTCATCCTTTCTCCCTTTCTTGAAAATGGGAGCAATGTTTCCCTTTTTCCAGTCACCTGGGATTTCCCCCCGACAGCCATCATTTTTCAAATATGATGGAAAGCGGCTTGGCAACCACATCAGCCATCTCTCTCACAACCCTAGGATGGATATCACCTACCCCATTGACTTTTATATATACAGTTTCCTGAGGAGGTCATGGACACATCTCACTGCTACAGCGGGATAGAATCTGCTCTTCTCACCCACACCTAGAGATTCAGGGTCCTGGCAGACATGAGGAGGAGCCTGACCACCAGTGAAGACAGACACAGAGCACTGACTGAGCACCTCAGCTTTTTCCATGTTTGAGGAATCCAGTTCTCTGTCCTCATTTATCAGAGGGGGAACAATCTCCTTGGTCTGTCTCCTCCTGCGTATGTACCTGTAGAACCGCTTGCTATTTTTCAAGTTCAGCTCCATCTGTGCCTTGGCTTTCCTGAACTTATTCCACAAATGGAAAATGTCCTTTTATTCTTCCCAGATTACACAACCATGATTGCATTTCCTGCACATTTCCCTCTTTTCCCTCAGATTAAGCTTCTGGTCCTTGCTCAGCCATGCCGGTTACCCACCTCTACTGCTTGATTTCTTCTGCTGGGGGATGGAGAGCTCTTTTGCTCAGTGAAGGATGTTCTTAAAGAGCTGCCTGCTCTCTTCTGTTCCTCTGCCCTCAAGGACACTTTCCCAGGAAATTTCATCCAGCAGTTACTTGAGCAGCTGGAATTTTGCTCTCCTGGAGTTCAGGGTATTAAATATAATGTCAACTTTTCTCGCTCAGGAAACATTCAAGACTCATACCAATAAACCCAAGGAAACACTTGAAAAAATCACTGTCTGTTCCCAGCCACACAGAAAAACAGAACAGAGGGATGCTGGTGATGAGTCTGGAGTACCAATCTTATGAGGAGCAGCTGAGGGAAATAGGGTTCTTTAGTCTAAAGAAGAGGAAGTTCAGAGGAGACCTCGTTGCTCTCTATAGCTACAGAAAAGAAGATAGGAGTTTCAGAAATTTCTCTTGCAAGATTGTTATATGACAAAATGTGATGGCTTCAGTTTACACCACGTGAGGTTCAAGTTGTATGTTAGGAAAAATTTCTTTTCAGAAAAAAATGGTCTGGCACTGGAACAGGCTGCCTGGGGAGATGGTGGAGTCCCTATCCCAAGAAGATTACAAGAGATGTGAAGATGCGGCACAGAGGGACATGCTTTAGTGGGAATGATGGGGAGGAGTTGATGGTTGAAACGATGATTTTAGAGATCTTTTCCAACCTTAATGTTTCTATGCTTCTTTGATTCTATCTTCTACTACAGCCTTCTTACAGAATTGCTGTAATAACTACACACTGTGAAGTTTTGTATGTTAAAATCTGGGTAGCTGTAACTATACCTGGATATAAACCTCAGAATTCAGGAGCATTTTTCTTCAGAGAATAAAATATGACTTAAGTAGAAAATTATTAACGTAGTAATATGATGTCTAAATATCAAAATGCAGCAGAAAAAGACAGGAAAGTCAATAAATCTCTATAGTGATTAGAATTCCATTCTCATTAAAATTATCCTCAAATGCTCAGCATTAACCTAACAGATAAAACAACTAATGATATTAAAATCACTCTTTAAAACAGCTAGGTTTTCTAAGTAATCTCTCATCAACATATGAATCTTTTTCTCAACAATGCTTATCCTCATACCTGTCAGCAGCATTTGTAAGACATTAAAGATGTCAGGGAAGTGAGTGGTTATGAGAGCGACTCAAAGGAAAACATCAACTTTTTTTTTTTTTTTTTTTCCTGTATATTACTGAAAATTGCATACACTTCATAGACAATAATTAGTTGCTTGTTTCTTTTTTCTTTCCCTTGCTGATAATGTTTGCCAGATTATTTATTTATTTATTTATTTGTTTGTTTATTTATTACAGTTCTAAAGTAAGAAGAATAATAGGAAATGGGCTACTACAAAAGAGAATTATGCAAGGAGCAAAATAAGACAGAATTAAAAAAAAAAAAAAAAAGCCCTTACTCATATTTTAAGAAAACCTAGAAGAACAGAAGACAGAATTTTAGATGTAGAAGAGTGGAATAAATATCTGTTTCTAGAAGACTAACCATTTAAGTTATCCACTTAAAGGCAAAGATTCATGTTTATTAAACTGTCAACAGCCTAATAAGTAATATTATATTTTATTAAGAAAATATGGACAATTTCCTCTCTCTATATATTCTCCTATTTCTTTTTCACAGGGACCTAAAAGGATGATACTAAATTTATAATGCAGGAAATGTTCTACTGTTTGTTGCTGTAATCTCCTACTGACAGGCTCCTTCACCCTGGTTTCATTCACTTCAGTGGAAGACAAGCATTTTAGCTTCATTTCCATTTATGACAATATCAGTTAGTCTTCCTTCTCCCACCTACATAGAAAAGTACAAGGTTTTGCTTTCAGTCTGCTGCAACAAAAGAAAAAAAAAGAAAGAAAAAAAGAAAAAAACAGAAAAACTGACATTCTTTGAAATGACTCATCTTGAAACACCGAAAACTAAAGGAAAAATCAGTGGTGTGGAAGCCTTATGGGCAACAGGAAGAAACAGTACCAAATGCAAGAGTCAAAATGGAGGTACTATTTTTTTAAATAGTTTTTAAAATATATGGCTAATACAACAAATTCTAAACTTCTATTTCATTCCTTTGTTTCCTTGCTAGAAGAATGCATTTATCGTGATGCAAATTCATAGATAACTATCCTCAGTCAAACAAGAGCAGCTGCAATAATTGAAAAAAAGCTTGGGGGTACTAACCTGTAATGAATCATTTATTTAATAAATTCAGACTTTATTGCCGTTTACTTATTGCTTATGACCACAGAGTCAATCTGTTGTTGGTGGTGTTTTTTTTCTTTTTTTTTTTTTCCTATTTCCTTTTAATTTGTTATTCAAAATAACTTATAACAAGAAACAAACAAATAAACTATTAACTCAAAGAATTCAGTATTAAAAATTCAGCAAGATGAATTTTTGTGTTTTGACTGTTAATTCTGATCCTTAAGGAAGCTTAGGTCTCAAGAAAAGAAAACATAGCATGTTCAAAGATGAGCTTTTTCATGAGAAAATGTCATTAGAAAATACATTCTATTCATCCTACCTCTGCACTTGCTCTGGGGCTATTGAATAAAATAATGAGATGTTAATACAACATGTAAATGTTCTGAAATTGTTTCCTAGAGCACTTTATGTTGAAGAGATTTTATCAATTAACCTGGATAAATATTCTTGTCATAAGGTAGTGAGCTCATGAGTTTAAAAATTTAAATAGCAAGCAAAATGCAAATCTTGAGTGATTTGTGTTTCAGTAAGCGCTGGGTGTAAAGGCATGTGAACCATTTAATAAGTAAATAAGCATGAGCCCACTGGGGGCCATTCTTTTATGGAAAAACTGACCACTTTTTGTCCTTCGTGCTTACATAAAAGATATTGCAGAGAGAATGTAAAAATAATTATTCATTACAGAAAAAAAAAAAAAGTATTTAAACTCATGTTGCTTAAGTGCTGAAAAAAGAAAATGGTGCTAATCTAGAAATTATCCACAGTGCAGGAGCACTGATCAAATGCACTCCTGAGATAAGCTACAATGGCCTGACTTGTTCATTTCTGAGTAAAGGTACCACGATAGAGTAATTGTTAGGGGACTTCAAAATGTAAAGAATTTTTTTTTATATATATTAACAAATGTAATGTATTCATTCCTAAATATGTTGAGCACCTGTGAATCATAATAGTAAGCAGCCTCCAGCAGCTTTCCATTTTTGTGAGTTAGTTTCCTACTAGAAATACTCAGAGGTTCAATCATTCATCTGCCACAGACACCCTGACTTGTTTAGGCAATCCCCACCCTCTTTCTGTTTTTCAAGTTACTTATTTCTATGATGTCTAATTTTGTCACACATTCCTTAGTACTCTTGAGGGGATGCTTGACAACATCCCACTTTGAAGTTAGCTTTTTAGTTCAAGCTGTTAAGACATATGCCTTTTGTTCTGAAGTTCTTATTTATATCCCTATTGTCAGACAACATATTGTCCCATGCCTCTGCTGCAATGCATTTTAATTTAAGCCTTATTGGTAGGTTGAATGACAATTGCAAATGAAGGGAAATAGGACATGCAATTGAATATTAACAGAGAATACAGAAACGAATGTGGAGCTCACAGAATCATGATTCTGGACTTCTTATTAAGGAGGGCAGGTTTGTCACAAGTTCGGAGCATCATTTGGTTGTGAATCCCTGGTGAAACAGTGCAACTAATACCGCATCTGTTATACAAGCAGTGTTCATTCTTGAGAACACTTTTAGAAGTTCTTCCAGATGACAGTTCTTTAACTTCTAGAACAGAAATGCTGAAGATTATGTCCTGTAATATGTCAAAGAGAAAAACTATTTTCTTTGGGTTTCCAGTAAGTTTTCACAAATGATCTATGATCTTACTCTCCAGAATGATTAACGATTGCAGGCTATTTATGGATTTATGTTGAATTTTGCTTGCATTCATAGATAATATTTTTATACTTTCTAATATAAAACTGATACTCAAAATGTAAAAAAAAACTTTGAGACCAAATTGCATTAATTCCATGTAAACGTGTTCCCAGTGGGCATAAATACATTTTTATTCCCCTTCTGGAGCTTTTACCCGAAGGAAAAACGATAAGCATAATTACAGTATGAAATACTATAACTATAGGTTTATATGGGCCCTGAGAAGGTCATCTTTTGCATCTCTGTAAGACTACATAAATCCTTTTATTTAATTTTAAAAATATTTGGTTATTCTTACCTTAAAGTCTTCCAGAGACAGAAATTAAATTACCTCACTATCCCACCAGAAATTTCTTGGAAATTCAAACGTCTTCTATTACAGATAGTCTATCATTTCTCATCTTATCTGCTATAGCTATTGTGAAAGGACATAGTAAATGTACAACAAGTGAACACAAATCTAATTGATGAGTTAGTTAATGCAAATTAATGTGACATATACAGGGAATGTTGTTCTCTCAAGCCTTTAATCATTCATGTTTCTTCCTTTCTACCAGGAAATCTACTCTGTTCTTACTCCAACATGGGGAATATATGCTACTTGTATTTTCCAAGACTCTCCAATGTCTGATTTGAAATGTGTATCCAAAAGATAAACTTCGTTGGTTGAAGTCTTCTTACAATATGGAGCTATATTTACTATCAGTGCATTACATGTTTAGAATTTCCTGCCTTTGACATGGTCCCCCACCACATCCTTATCTCCAAATTGGAGAGATGTGGATTTGAAAGGTGGGCCACCCACTGAATAAGAAATCGGATGAAAGGATGTAGACAGAGAGTGGTGATCAATGGTTCTGTGTCCAGGTTGAGGCTGGTAACAAGCAGTGTCCTCCAGGGTCTTGGGGGGGGGGGTGGGGGTAGGGAGGTGCTCTTTAACATCTTTATCAGTGACACTGATGATAGAATTGAGTGCACCCCCAGAAAGTTTGCTGGTGACACCAAGATGAGTGGTGCAGTTGAAACAGTGGAAGGCAGGGATGCCATTCAGAGGGACCTCAACAGGCTAGAAAGGTGGGCCAGAGTGAGATGAGGTGAGATGTGTGAGATGAACCAGATGAGGTTCAACACGGCAAAGTGCGAGGTTTTGTACTTGGGCCAGAGGAATCCCAGGCATCCATACAGACTGGAAGGAGCGGTCCTTGAGAGCAGCCCTGCAGAGAAGGACCTGAGGGTCCTAATGGAAGAAAAGCTTAACATGAGCCAGCAGTGTGCTCTTGCAGCTCGGAAAGCAAATGGTATCCTGGGCTCCATCAGAAGAGAGGAGGCTAGCAGGGACAGGGAGGTGATTGTCCCTCTCTACTCTGCTCTTGTGAGGCCCCATCTGGAGTACTATGTCCAGGGCTGGAGCCGCCAGTACAAGAAAGACAGAGAGCTGTTGGAGAGGATCCAGAGGAGGGCCACAAAAGTGATGAGAGGACTTGAGGACCTCTCCTAAGAAGATAGACTGAGGGAGCTAGGCTTGTTCAGCCTAGAAAGAAAGAAGGCTGTGGCATGACTTAATTGCAGCCTTTCAGTATCTAAAGGGAGCCTACAAACAGGAGGGGAGTCAACTCTTTACAAGAGTAAGTAACAAGGGGAAGAGTAAGGACAAGGGGAAGTAGTTTTAACTTCGAGGAGGGAAGATTTAGGTCAGATGTCAGAAGGAAATTCTTTACTATGGGAGTGGTGAGATGCTGGAACAGGCTGCCCAGAGAGATTGTGGATGCCCTATCCCTGGAGGTGTTTAATGCCAGGTTGGATAGGGCCCTGGGCAGCCTGGTATAGTATTAAATGTGGAGGTGGTAGCCCTGCCTTGGGTGGGGAGGGAGGAGGAGGGAGAGGTTGGAACCCGATGATGCTTGAGGTTCCTTCCAGTCATTCTATGATTCTATGATTTTATTATAAGTCAAACTCATATTGCCAGAACTTTAGGAAAACGAAATAAAGACCTACATAAAATAATAATAATAATAAATAAAATGCAGGAAAATATGTTGTATTTGACATTATTGTCTTAAATACAACAGGATTCCAGGCAATATCTCTGTTGTAAAAAAAGCTGATTTAAAAAAAAAAAAAAAAAAAAAAAAAAAGTAATTAATTTGACAGTATGAGCCTTAATAGTCTGCCTTTAATTTGAAGTTCCCAAAGATCAAGAATTCTAGAAAATCAAATTTCCTTAAGTTCCATTGGGCTGTCAATTAAATTTGACTGATTACACTCACCACTATCCTATAAAGATAATCCACTAATAATTACTTTGCTGTGCAAATTGCAGTATGAAAAGAATAATTTACAAACTTAGGGAAATATATGGTAATGTGCACCCAAGCCCTCTAGAAACAGGAATTTCAATTTTAATATTCCCAATGTCTTTTCAATGTCAGACTTAGTGATTTTTTATGGGATTCATTATAGTGTACTTCTGCTACAATTAGAAGATTCCTTAGTATGATTCATGGCCCATACCTGCCAGATGAATCACTATTACATATACATGAGAAGAAAATAAAAGAAGAAATGCAAGCTGGTAAATTCAGTTCTCCAGATTTGCATTGGGAGTGATTTCTTTAAGATTCTGAGGGCTCAGGGAAAGTTCATTCTCTGAAGGTCTTTTTGAGCTCTGAATATATGCAAGTTGGGCTGCTAAAATGTCCTTTATTTAATATATATATATATGTATATGTATATATTAAATGGTTTGTATGATTGTCTGGGTAAGAAGGTACAAATCAGATAATTCTGTCATTTGTGCCTTGAAAAAATGCTAATATTGAGTACAAGCAGAAAAAATAGCTGGAAAGCTGAACATTATCGTTTAAGTAAATTTAGGTGATGTGGAGTAGACAAGGATTACAAGAGCTACTTACGGAATCTAGATAATTAAGTCAGAGAACTCTTATTGTTTGAATTTGTTGTTATTTGTTTTTGAGCATATGTGCTTTGTAGAAATCATTCAGAAATATAAAGGGTGTGAGAAGAAAGATTGCAATAAGACAAAAATTATGTGATTTTCTTTCAAAAATAAAAAAAAAAATGTGTTTACTAAAGGTTCATGACGTTTCTGAATTACTGAGCAGGGGGAAAAAGAACATAAAAGTCCTAATCAAACTTATTTTGACCCATCAGTGAGATTATGTAATACAGCTGTTGATAGTGACATTTTCTATACAATCAAGTAAATATACAATATGTATAACCAAATGAAGAAGATGTCAAAGATAATAAAGGAATTATTAAAGCTATGTCACAAGTTATACCATATACTGTACCAGTTACAGTAAATAAAAAAGAAGTGTATATGACATGGTGTGGGGAACTGCTGAATCATGGCCTGAACCTCTGATTGACCACCTGGGGCAAGCAGTGAGTCAGCCACAGGAGCACAGTTAAAGGTAGTTCCCCTGTGCTACTGAAAGGGGTGGAGCCTGGCTCCACCTCTCCTAGATCCCATCTAAGTGCCGACTGCCATTGAGGAAGGATCTCTTTCTGGAGATTACTCTTTGTGGAGAATATTGTGAGCCTACAACACTGGTAAACTTTTTCCATTTATTATCTTCCTGTTGCAATAATCTTATTTAACCTAACTCTCCTGTAAATTTCTTAATTATAACATCTCTATATTCACTGATTATACTTGGTGAGCCAGCAGGCCAGATACACTAAAATTTACATCACGTCACTTCTATGGAATTTCTATAAATCAGTCAGGGGGGAGACCATTATTCTCCAGATAAAATGATTCCAGGGAAGATCCTGGGATCTGTGGGATCTCCATATTATGAACTGGTGGTTATCATTGAAAAATGGGGTCCCCTACATGTTATGCGAAATATCTCCCCGTATTGCATGGCAGACTACTTTCAGGGACTTAGCAAAGATATGCTAATCATAAATGAATGACAACTAGCTGCCTCCACAGTGGCATGGCCACTATTGAATGATTTAAATCATGCTGAAATGAGGACTAATACTTTAGAAAATGAAAACCAACTTTTGAGAGACCATATCAAAAAGTTAGAGCGAGAAGTTGGCATATTAACGGGGAAGAAACCAATTCTACATCTTCGAATAGGTCAAGTTTGCAACATTTCAATAGACAACAACCAGACTCCTGAATCAATGGTCTTTGTTGATCAGGGAAAATAAAAATTTGAAATTGGATCTTGAAGCTCCGATTGCGAAAGATCCACTATAGGTCTGTCCTGTTATAACTCAGAAAACAAAGAAATGTTTTCTTCAAATGTACAGGATAGATGGCTAGGGGTGATGCCTGATCAGTGGCCCCCTGCCCAGACTCATTTGCACGTAACAGCCTGGCCAAACATGGCAATGGAATTGATGGATTTAGTACAGAGATTTCAGCAGAAGCCTAGAGAAAGCGTGCCAGCTTGGTTATTAAGACTGTGGGATTCTGGGGCAGAAAGCGTTATGGTGAATGGCCCAGAAATATCCAAGTTGCCCAGCATGACTGTCCATCCTGCCCTCACGCAGAGGTTATATGCTGGTGTTCAATATTTTAATGAAAACCATTCTATAATGGAATGGTTAATGGGGCCTTCTGTATGGTACGGCCAAATAAATACGATATACCTCTACATTCAAGAATGTGGTCCTCTATGGAGGACCTTCAAAATTATATCCATGAACTATGCATAAGGGAAACAATTTATGAAGATACATTTGATGACCTGATATGGTCAAATTCTCAGTGGGGATGAGAGACTTGATTCTACAGCAATCACCCTCTCATCTCTACGGCACTTTGGTCTCTATATTGAATCCCCTGGTGGCCTCAGAAGCAGTAAAGCAGCAGGATTCCCAGATAGTGTCCGAGCTAGGAGTAACAGAACATCTGCGGACTAGGTGCAACATTCGGACATTAGAAGAAACTGAGGTCCTGCTGGTGACTAAAACCAAGAGCTCATACTATTCGAGCTCCTCAATTGGAACCTATAAGGATGTCCCAAAAACAAATGCTTAATGATTTAATTCGGGCTGGGGTCCAATTTGATAAGATTGACCATCAGCACAACCATGTCCTTCTCCAACTTTGGAGACAACTAAAAGACAATAAAAAATTTCAGAACTACATTAAGAAACTAGGATAAGAGTTATGAATAGGCTGCCAACTACAGTGTGGAATTTAGAAGACTTTATAGTCTCCAATAAAGAAAATAAACCTACTCAGGTGTCTTGGGCTATAATGCCTGAACCACCGGAGGCAAAAGAATTGGTGTGACGAAGGATCTTAGTCCCCCTAGGGCTCCAGATGGGACTGGACGCCCTATGTAGAATTAATGATTTATTGGTCCCAAAAAAATATTCAGAGAGTTATGGCTTTAGTGGACACTGAAGCAGAAACATCCATTATATACGGAGGTCTAACTAAATTTGATGGAGACAGAGTGATGATTGGTGGCTTTGGGAGACAGTCTATTCCTGTCACCCAAATATTGTTGAAACTGGGGTCTGGGTGTCTCCCACCCCAAGAGTATGAAGTGTCTATTGCCCCAGTCCAGGAATACATCCTGAGCATAGGTATTCTGTGTGGTCTGGCACTCCAAACAACTGTGGGAGAGTTCAGACTTCGACAGAGATGTATTATTATCCAGGTGGTGCAGTCAATATTAAGAGGCCATGTGAAACATGGACCTATTTGCCTGCTGAAACCGTGCCAGATTACTAATGTAAGACAGTATAGACTCCCAGGTGGGCAAGATGAAATATTGAGAATGGTGCAGGAATTAGAAAAAGTGGGCATTATAAGACTTGCACACAACTTGTATAATGCCCCCATATGGCCAGTGTGAAAAGCGGATGGCACATGGAGAATGACAGTAAATTACAGAGAATTAAATAAGGTCACACCGCCTATTCATGCGGTCATAGCCAATATTGCCTCCGTAATGGTCACATTAAGTAGGGAGATAAAAACCTATCATTGTATCCTAGGTTTAGCAAATGTGTTCTTCAGTATCCTAATTGCTGAAGAATTGCAAGATAAGTTTGCATTTACGTGGGGAGGCAGGCAGTGGACCTTTCAGCTCCTGACACAGGGGTACATGCATTCTCCAACATATTGTCAAAATCTAATTGTGTGTGACCTGGCTAATTGGAAAAAACCTGATGACGTTAACTTATATCATTATATTGATGATCTCTTGTTGATATCCAACTCACTGGAGGCAGTAGGACAGGTGGCAGATTAATTAACTGCCTATTTGCAACAGAGAGGATGATAGGCTATAAATTCCCAATCCCCAAAAAGTGCAACGTCTGGGCCAATTCCATAAAATTCCTGGGGGTGGTTTGGTCACGAAAGACCAAAGTACTACCCAGTGCTGTCATAGATAAGGTTCAGGCATTCCCAGTCCCTACAACACCAAAGCAGCTGCAAGAGTCTCTAGGTATATTGGGTTACTGGCGTTCCTTCATACCTCACTTATTGCAGCTGCTAGGGCCACTGTACAGACACACAAAAAAGGAGCAGCTATGGTACTGGGGGGAAACAGAACAGAACACTTTCCAACGGGCAAAATCAGCAGTTAAACAAGCCTAGGAATTGGGTATATTTGATCCTACCCTCCCAGCTGAGTTGGACATTCACGTCACTCAAGACAGCTTTGGTTGGGACCTGCTATTTCCTTGATTCCTGGCTGTTGTCAGGAGTCTTGGAGAAGTATTAAGCTTTAGTAAAACCCTCAGGCCTCAACAAGCTGGTCAGAAAAGTTCTGAGAAATCTGAATAGCTTTTAAGCTGCTGTGAAACCTTGTACGCTAATTTCCCTTTGATTTATTCAGGTGCAAGATCAGTCAAAACAATATAAACCATTAATTATTAAATGAGGAAAATGTTAAGAATTCCCAAGATTGTCATTCTTAGGAAAATACTTATTAGTGTCCACAGTTAATTTAAAATTTACAGAATGCTTACTTCAAGTACTCCAAAGCTCTTAATAAGTGTAAAAGTCAGACACATTCATAAAGAATATGCCTATATATTTCTTACAAAATCTGAAACTATTTCTAGCAAACAGGTGTCTCCGGAATTACCTGAAGTGCTCAGGGACCCAAAAACATGAAAACATGACAGGTATAGATTTCAAACTAGAGTTTCATTTTACATCTCACACTGGAGGCTATGCACCAGTGCTGAACAGTATCCACAGAGCAGTCAGAGCATATGGCTGAACATAATGTATAACAAACCCTGATTTTAAATAACATCCCTTGAGCACTGAAAAGAGTGTCCTATAGCAACACTCTGAAAATATTTCACTACCACTGCACTTGGGCATACAAGCCTATGTTTAAGACTATTAATCAACATAACAGTAGAAGTGATACTAACTAGAATTTGTGAAAGGCTCTGGGAGCTATCTTCAAAAGAAGTAGTTTGATAATGTTACTATTACCACTGTGTTTCTGAGCTTGCTGTGGACTGAATGGCAACAACCTCTAGAAATATTTCAGAACTACACTTGACCTGCCAAATTGAGTTGAAGGAATGAGGGCAAATTAGCTCATCAAGAAAACGATACAGATGGAGAGAAAATAACAGAAAAGAGAATGGGAAGAAAAAGTAAAGAAGAAAGAAAATAAAAGACAGAATGATGAAGAGGGACAAGAGGACAGAAAACCATGAGGAAAAAAAAAAAAAAAAAAGGGGAGATACAGAGGAAATGACAGGGAGAGGATAACTAAATCCTTCACAGATAAAAATCCAGATTTTCTGGAGGCAATTTTTGTATATTTGACAGAAAAAGAATATTCAATATTACTTAATCCCAGTGCCACTGAAGAGTAATTGTTTCCCTGGCCTCCTCAGAAGTTTTGCTGGGGCCTTATCGTACCCAGAGACACCATCATTTGAACAAAAATGAAAACCTGGAAACCAGTTTCGTTTTCCTTCTCTGAACATGCTCAATGGCCTCAATGTCTTTCCTGCAGTGAGAGGCCTAAAACTGAACACAGCACTCAAGGTGCGGCCTCACCAGTGCTGAGTACAGGGAGATGATTACCTCCCTCTACTCCTGCTGGCCACACTATTTCTAATGCAGGCCAGGATGCTGCTGGCCCTCTTGGCCACACTGGACACACTGCTCATGTTCATCCGAGCATCAGCCAACACCCCCAGGTCCCTTTCCTCTTCACAGTTATCCAGCCACTCATCTCCTAGCCTATAACGCTGCATGGGGTTGTTGTGGCCAAAGTGCAGGACCTGACACTTGGTCTTGTTGAACGTCATCCCATTCACCTCAGTCCAGCTATCCAGCTTATCTAGATCCCTCTGAAGGGCCTCCCTAACCTCAGGCAAATCAATACCACCTCCCAGGTTGGTGTCATCTGCAAACTTACTGAGGGTACACTCAATCTCCTCATCTAGGTCATCAGTAAAGACATTGATATTGGGTCCCCAGTACCCACCACTGGGGGACACCGCTTGTAATGGGTTGCCAGCTGGACTTAACTCTATTAACCACTACCCGCTGGGTATGGTCCTCTAGCAGTTTCTTACCCAAAGAAGGGTATACCTGTCCAGGCCATGGGCAGCCAGTTTCCCCAGAAGAATCCTGTGAGAGACCATGCCAAAGGCTTTTCTGACTCTCTTGAATCTCTGAACTTATATTAGAAAATGAGTTCTTAGAAAGTTGTATTATTTACTTTTCATTAAAAAATAAATATTTGTTAAAAAGCAAATTAATTAAGTAATATCATTAAGTAAACAGTGGCTGAATATTTGAAGTGTTGATATAGGAAGCTTTACAGAAATTCCAGTGTCAGGTCAGGCTACAAACATCAGAAATTGTGACATCAAAAATTATTAGTTGCCATTGAATGTTTGGATCAATATTCACCTCTGCACTTTACAGTTCTCCTTATGAAACTTTAGTAGCATCAAGAAGTAACAGCAAAAAGACAACATGCAGTTCAGCATACACTTAGGCAGCAAATTCTTACTACAGATCTGGGAAAATAATATTAGCATCATATGCTCAAAAATTCTGCATCAGACTTCCTATTCAGATCCGAATTCACTCTGCTAGTTAATTCATTAGTATTTTAATATCAGACTCTTATGTTGGTGTTCATATAACACAGTCACTGCAATTAAAACTAGTACATTCAGAAAGGCTGTCAGGAGACTAAACTTCCATCTTTCTTTACCCAATTCAAATTGTACACATTTACCATACACATTTATGTTTATTTTGTAAATGCTTGTTCAACCATAACATAATTAAGTTGCAAACAACCTATAAAATTAAGCTTGCAGGTATATATATAAGTACATATATTTATCCCTATCCTTCAAATTGTAAAACTCGTTTTGTCAGTATCTCATTTGAAGAATTTCAAACATTAAAGAATGTACATAGGAATATGATCACTACAAAGCACGGTTTGTTATTGTTCAAGGTATTCTGTTATCTTCAGATTTTTCACCCCAAAATCTAAATAACAGAAAAGGAAGACAGTGTTGCACAGGATCTATAAGAAGGATATGTAAGAGGGATTATTATTGCTCCTAATATTCATTTGAGTAACTTCTTTGAGTGTATAAAGAATGCAACTACTTTATAAGGTAATAAAATATTCATACTTGTAGACATGAAAAGCTATGAGAATTTTAGAAGTACTTAGATTCAAAAGATATAAATGAAGAAAACTGCTACATAACAAAGTAGAACAGTACATACAGAAAGAAAGTAATTACTTTTACTGCACAAGAGAGACGACTGATATTGAATGTTAGTGGGAAGGAATCTCTATTCACTCCTGTGAATCTGTGCCTATCATTAATACATATATAAGTCCTAGCAAAACCTTGAGTTGCACTTGTAGATTATCATGGCACTAATCTTGTAATCCCTGGAAAAGCATGCTTATTTTCTTTTCAGCTACTTCCATTATAAGCAATAAATGTATAGATTTAGATGCCTAGATTCATTTGCTGGTTACACAACATTATGGTGTTTCCTTCTTACTGAGATGAAAAAAGATTTAACTGTGAGTGAGTCACCTAAGAGCTTATCAGACTTCTTGATAGACCCTTATCACTGTGAAACCTTGGGAGTCTGGAGTATACGACAGAGAGCAAACGGTATCTGTTTGCATCTAAGGGTAAACAGGAGGTTCTGCTTGTATGCATTGCTAATCTTATCACACTTAAGAAACCTTTCATCTTTTATCACTGTTGTCTGGGAGAAGCTAGGCCCAATTAACTGATTAGAGGGACAGGAATTTCTTGCTTGTAAGTGAATGGTACATAAGATCTATGTTGAACACAATAAAAGAGAACTATTCTGAGAACAATTCTGATGTTACAAGAAAGTGTGAGAGCTCTCTAACACAACTGAGTGACGACAAAAAAATAAATCAATATATTAAGAATGAAAAATATGGGAGAGATCATAGATAGTTAGAACTTCATGCTAGACTTCGCAGCAGAGTTTGGAACGAACTCCTTTTGGTTTAGAGGCTAGGAAACTGCAGTTTGAATCTGGTCCTGCATAGTGTAGACTAGTAGAAAAGAGTCTGGAGTCAAAGCTCCCTCCACCATGTAAAAGAAGAATTGTGCAATATATACAATGAATACAGAGAGAAAACAGTTGTTTACTAGTGGTTAGCACACCACACATCAAGGAAAAAGAGTAGCTCATTGTTCCAGTCTCAGAGCTGATTCTAAGGTGGTGTTTAGTGTTTTAAATTGTGGCATGGTGGTCACATGGATAATACAGTTTTAGAAACAGGAATATAAAACAACACTCCTCTTACTCAGTTTTTATTATAAAGGAGATTGTGAGAATAACTCATATGCAGATACTTATAGTTATTAAAATAAAATGTCCCTATCATTCTTTGTCATTTCTAGCCTTTTCCCAGTGACTGAATACAGCTTTTGTAGATGGAACCCAATACAGCTGAAGCAGTTATTTTTAATCTTATCTGAAAAACAGTTTAATTTTATCCCTGGGCACTTGCTAACTTTCAATTTTCTTTCTGCTACTTTTGTAGAATCAGTAATTGTTTTAGTAAGAAAGAATAAATTTGCAAGGATTACAAATAATGGGTGAGAAAACTGTAGACTGTGTATCAATGACATTGCATTCAATTTGTCAAATGGACTTGGTGTTATTTAACAGTGCAATAATTGATCAGTGAAGAATGTATCAACCAAACATGCCAAGTTTGGGGGCTTAGTAATAAGACAACACATTTTTTAATACATTATACACTGATGTATAATATTTTATATATACTTATACATCGATGTATAAGTTTTCTACTGTCTAATGAAAAAATATTTCTTATAAGCTAGTATTTAATTTTTTTTTTTCCTTATGTACCATAACTTTTACACTTAAGTGGCTGTTACTGCTTTTGTACTGGATTAAGAAACATCATTTATTTAAAAAAAAAAACTTCCAGCATCTCAGCAAAACATGACACATGACACTTCTGATTTTAAGCACTCAAACCTTTCTTTTGTTACTAAAATATCTTTGTGTCTTTCCTGTAATGGATTTTGTAGAGTTATTGTCCGGAAAAAGTATGCTTCTCTTTGAGTGTATATTCACTTTCAGCTTTAGAAAACTCTAGATAAAATGTGTATTTTCAAAGCATGATTTGAGGATGCATCAAATCCTACTTACTCTTTTAGGGTTCATATCACTAAGACTCATATAGGCTGATTTGAACATTTAGGACTAAGTAACTGATTATTTTACAGTCTTGGTTTATAAACTGTTGTGGGGTTTCATCATCTCAGGTCAAGACTTATGACTCAATACGAGCATATTTTTCTGTCCTTTGTTAAATCAAATAGATATTTCAGGCTACTCAACAACTTCAAATAAAAGTAGTAATTGCCTCATGAACTTCATCTTGCTATAGATTTTCTTAAAAATATTGAAAAGTGCCTTTATTTTGAAGAGATGAGTTTAGGTAAGATAATCTGTGTATAGACAAAGTACTTGTATTTGCAGATCCTCAATTCTGAATCATCTGGAAACTACACTTATGAAAGCACAAGAGTTTTTAGTTTCATCAGGCAGAAAACATTCCACTTCCTTCTACTTTCTCTCAACTACATACAAAAGAATTACTGTAATTACTGTAGTTTGAAATGTAGGCCAAACCCACAAATCAGTTATAAGGTGTCACTGAAAAGCAAGTGCTTATGTAAGAATGATTGCATTTTCTCTAAAGTTGTAAATATCTTCAGCTTGGCTAAAACTTAGTTTTTCAGTGATGTAAAATGAAATAGCCATAAACATTACCTGGCTGAACACAAAACCAAAAGATGCCCCAAAGCAATGCATTCAGACTTAATTAACACCTTCATGGTAACCTTATGTGGTTTAGCCATAAATTATTTCTCTTTCAGATTTTAAAATCCTCTTGTATCAAGAGTCACAAAAGCCAATCATAAGATTTCATTATCTTAAGATACATAAGATGTCATTATCACCGTTTTGATACATAACCACTTTGATACATCACCATTAAGATACATAAGATGTCATTATCACCATTTGACTAAAAATAATTTGAAGGCTAAATTAAGTTACAGACTCTTCTCAGTAGTGCACAGCAATAGGACAAGGACTCATAGCCTAAAACTGAACATAGAAAGTTCTGTACTAACATATGGAAGAACTTCTTTATGGTAAAGGTGACAGCACTGGAAAACATTGCCCAGAGATATTGTGGAGTCTCCTTCTAGGGATATGTTCAAGACCTGTCTAATTTCCCATCTGTGCAATCTATTGTAGGCTACCTGTTTTAACAGAGGATTTGGACTTGATGATCTTTTGAGGTCTTTTCCAACCCCTGCAATTCTGTGATTTTGTGTGTTAAAAACAACAGGTAAAAGTCACACAAAAAATGCAGAATGATAGGCAATGATAAAGACTATCCACTCTCTCTGACAATAAAGGCTACCTATTGTATTAATCGCATAATAAATAGTCTGTACAATTTAAGAGTACATGGTAGAAAGACATAGCTTAAAGAATTAAAAGATTGTGGGTTTTTTTGTTTGCTTTTTTCTGCTTGGAAAATACTGAAACATAATAAAGCACCATGAAAAGGGGAAAATGTTAATTTTCAGTTGTCAAATAATAAAAATATATATATATTTACTTAGAAAAATCGATTTTTATTTATTTATTTATTTTCTTTCAAAACTTATACTTGAAAAATATTCTCCCATGTCCAATTATCATATTAGGCTACAATCAGTTATTGATGCTATGAGTTCCATACAGTTCCCATAAGGCAACAGGAGGCCTTTCACGTTATATTCCCATGAATAAAATTCTTACACAGGCTTCTTTGCAGAGGAACTTTCTAGCAAGCCAGAGTGAAAAACGCTTTACAGTTGCATTATCACATCACAGAAAAGCTCTACCAAACTTTTATTGTTTCCTTTTCTTATGATTCAAACCACTCTGTAGTGCATTTAGTTTGATGGACTCCCAGCATGTTCATTTTTAGCATTTCAGTGAGTAATTTCTAAAAGCAACACAGCAGAAATACCTGTTAAAATATTTATAGAACTTTACTGCCTTAGTGATAGAGGCAAGATTCCTACCGTAACTGTTAATTCAACAGCAGATTTAACAGACCAGGGTTTCACTTCATAGAGTCTCGTAATGTGTTCTTACAATGGGTAAGAATGACTTTCTATTTTATTTATAATCTGAAGTAAAATATGCTTCACATTGATAGCACAATTATAGCTCTAACAGCTGAAGGTTTATAACAGTAATGTACATCCTAGAAGTTATTCTTTTCTAGTCTTTATTGCCAAACCTCATGAATGGACTACTGTTTGCTTGCCTGGGCAACA
>JAPSGF010000003.1:34501261-34528805 GCA_035772895.1 Perdix hodgsoniae
CTTCCTTCCTTCCTTCCTTCCTTCCTTCCTTCCTTCCTTCCTTCCCTTCAGCTTTATTCCCATCCTTTCCTTCCTTTTCTTCCTTTCCTTTCTTTTCTTCCTTTTCTTCCTTTTCTTCCTTTTCTTCCTTTTCTTCTGTTTCTGTATTCATAAGTTCTTACGCCTCTTTGACAACTGTCTGGATTTCCCTGTTCAAAAAAGCTGCCTTTGTGCCACACATATATGTCTGCAAATGAAGTTGATTAATTCCTGAGGGAGCAAGAGAACCACTATTTTCACTGCTGTGTTTAGAAAAGGTGAATTCCAACCTCTACTCTAGAACATCAGATTGAGAGACTTTATAAACTCTTCCAAATACTTGAGTTGACTTGACTCAGTGGATTTTTTTACCTCTAAGGGAAAGGAAAGATTGGGGTAAAAGTGGTTATACCCTGATAAAAAATTATTGCACACCTGTATTCAGTGCCACCACTGGTCTTCAGCCTTTTCGTCATCTTTACAGTCTGTTGCTATCACTGTCATTACACAATTTTTATACCTTTTCTGTTTGTTTGTTTTCTCCACTGTTTACTGAGATTTTTTTTTTTACCTTCCATAAACTCATTTAAAAAGTAACTCAGGTGTTTTTTGCTTGCAGTTTAAAATGAGTTCAAATCCTCTGTCACATTCCAATTAATACGAATGATTACACTCATTTTTATAAATTTCTAAGATAAAGAGTTTTCATCCATGTAGTGATTTACACATCTTTTGGCACTGTCTAAGTTGGAGAATCATGCATGATAGAACACAGTGTGACTTTGTCAAGGTGATACATTATCTGTAAAATAAACCATAGCTAATATGTTCCAATTTATGAAGTTACATTACCATCTTCTTCTTCAATAAAGAAAAGTACAATAACCTTTCCAATTCATGTAATGATAATGATTTCCCTTCTTTATGGGAAATTGTTACTTCAAAAATATGTCATAAAATACAATTTTTCTCAACTAACCACATGGCTTAATCACGTAGAGTAAACCCAAATCACTTTGAAACAGTATCAGTCTATTCACATAAATGACATTTTATTTTCTAAGTAAGTAAATAAATAAATCAAGATTTACACCAAATAATTTCTTGAACAGTTATCAGCTCCTAGTTCCAAGCTCCTACCTTCCACCAGGAGAGTTATCTTTTCCCCGGCAACTCAACAATGTAGCCTAACTTCCAACAGGTGACTTACATGGTCTGTCAGACTAGGTAGTTCCCAACTTCATGCTCACTTATGTGTCTTGGTCAAACTTTTATATGATAAGTGTCATAGCTATCAGGATTAGTAGATGCAGTCACTGAGCAGGGAATATGACATCGTAGGTCCAGCAGAATAGCCTGGCTTTTCAGTTCTCCACATGACATGCTAGAAATTTAGAGAAATTCCTGAGAATTATTTAGGAGTTAAAAGTGGAAAGCACAAAGCTTAGTTTTTTCAGAAGATTAAATATGTTTTGGACTGGAAGGATGTCTTGCTCCAATTTATAGGAAGGAGAGGAAGTTCTTTTAATATCTGTATACCCGGTGTGAGATTAAGAAACAACGGTTCAAATGTTGGTCTGACCAGTTTATTACAGATGTTAATTAGGGAGATGGGGAAGGGGAGGACAGATGTTATTATGAATTAGGGTAATGGGTAAGGGAAGGAAGGCAAAAGGAAAGAAGAAGCAAGGAGTCTTTATAGGAAGCAAGAGGGAGATAGTCACCACCACGGATCCAGCGTGGTTCGCAGTCTTTGATCTTCAGAAGTGGTGGGTCGTCGGGCAGTGTTGTTCTGTTGACGACAACAATGGTGACAACCATGACAATGATGGCCCCTTTTCAATGCTTTCAAAGTAGTCGAGTCAGCTGTGTTTGGAGTGACAGCTCAAAACCCAAAGTGGTTGAGTCATCTCTCCTTGGAGTGGCAGCTTCTGGCTCTGTGATCACAGTAGAAACTCCTTTGTTCCTATCTTCCTGGCCTTGCCAGCAGATAAGAGAGAGCAGGGAGGTGCCAACTTCTATCTTGCCTTCACTGGATACAATGACATCATCCCCCAGTTTCCCATAGCAAGCTGCAGTTACTTAGTCACAGGGCAGATCTTCTGCCAGTAAACACTCCTGAGCACTCTCTTCTGAAGGCAAACAGCTAAAATTGTCCACACAGTGATGTTGATTGCCACATGGCAACACCCATCACTCATCTCCTAGACAAGTCAGTCTTATCACAGGAAATACCTCAGGAAGCCAAGTTTCTTCGAGCCAAGAAACAAAGAAGGATTCTCACAAAGGAATATTGTGTAATCCAAGGGAAAGCTTGATTTGGATTTCTACTAGATACTGTAGAGAGTACTGAATAAAGGAAAAGAATTAGAGGATTGTTGATATCAAGAACACTTTAAACAAGAGGATGATATTAAACGGGATTATTTTCATCAATTCTTACTGTTCTTCCACACAAGCTGTAAATCAAGAGTTATTATTTATTTAGACCTACAGTAAGGAGATAAGGTATTCATGCCTGAGAAATAAATTACTATTGATCAGCTGTTTTTCATTGGCTATGCTGGTTACAGAAGGTTTACTTATCTCTTCCTTAAGGCATCTAAGAAAACTGTGGTGTGCAGAAGCGCATCCTGCAAAGGTGCAGTAAATTGTGATTTTAGTAGAAGATGTGGTAGTATTATACCATGGAGTTCTTCCCTATTCCAAGATTTGGGTGCACACCTCAACATAAGCTATAACCAACCCAGTCAATTTTTCCCCTTCTCTGTCATTTTTCTTGTTCATAGACCACAGTATAGAACATTCTTAACAGGTGGCTCTTTGGAATGAGAATCTTCCCCTAGATATCTGGTATTATGTATTAGGAGGCTAAAATGGATAAAATGGCTAAAATGGAGGATAAATGCTCATCATTTGTTTGAAAGGAGGACATGAAGCTCTGTGTCCTGTGGTGGTTAACTAATGATAATATCCTAATATCCTATATATATGTTGGGTGATCGAGATCTGTTAGCTACCCGGAAGTTTTTTTATGATTTTCTAGTCATCTCCATCTGTGAAGGATAGTTACTTCAAACCAAGTAATCCCTGCCTGCTGCAGTTTCTAATATAATCACTGCTGCTGGACAGATCACATATGTTTTGCTCACCAACAGATGTTAGCTATATTTAAGTGCTTATTTTCCTGGAAGCTAAAGAAAGGATATATGTACTCCAGAAAATATTATATATCTTATTGTATTTATATCATTTATCATACAAAGCAAGCAGGTATGCTCAAAATCTTTCTAATTCTGAAAAGCACTTTATAATTCATTATGTTCTTTAAGATACTTATCCAGTATTGAAACATAGAAGTACTTAAGAGTTTTAGTTCCAGCCTGCTTAAGCTCCTCAGAAATGAACAAAAAATCTGTTTTTTTTTTTAATTATTATTGTTTTTAATTTTTATTTTAGGGCAGAAGTGCAAAGAAAAACTTCCACTGAAGTTGCTACCAAAGTTAATTCACAGTAAATGGATTTCTCCCCTCTGATTCCCATGAGTTTTTAGATGGTCCTCATGATGATTGTCAACTACTCTAGTTTCATTATGAAAATGCGAATAGATTTGCTATCTACACCTTCTTTGTTGTTGTTGCTTATTTGTTTTCTTTTGCTTTAGTTCTCTTTTTTATCTTGCAAACAGGTAAAGAATTTTTCTACAGGATTTTATTTTTCTTAGCATATCATATTCAACATTTCCTACTATGTTGTAAATTTACATGTTAAAAAAAAAAAAGTGAATTTAATTTTCAGTAGATTTTTCTGCTGTAATAGTTAAGAGGGATGCTCTGAAATTATTATGTTATATTTCATTATGCTGAGCTGTAATGCCAGTGTTGCATGTTGGAGGTGGCACTAGAACCTGAACTTTCCTGCAAGGATTCTGTCATGTTTTGTTGCTTTATGACAGATTACAGCAGATGGAGGTGGCTGAAAAAATGGCATCTAATGGCACACCCCTACAGTGCCCATCGTTCCCTTAGTAAGTAAGTACAACTGTCTACACTCAGTATCCATTACTATATGTTCCATTCTTCAAAAAAAAATTACCTATATGTTGCCTAAAGAATTTGTGTATGACTTCATGTCTGCAATTAAACAACAAACAAGTACATGATTTTAAGAATACATGATAGCATTTCTATAACTCAACTAGAAACAGAAACCAGAACTTAATAATCTTATGAAACATGCTTCTTCTTTCCTCCAGGAAGACCTTAACACATACACTTATCACCTGATTTCATATTTTCATCTTCCCTAGTCTGACAAAATTTACAAATAACAATAATTTGAAGTACATACGCAAATTTGAGCATTCAGATTTACCACTTGTATCATAAGTAATTGTCCAGTGGATCTTCATCATTTTCTAGCACTCTGACATGTCTCTCTGAGCAATATGAGCAGATGTGGGGAAGTTTTATCATTATGGACAGGTTTATAAACTAAAAAATATTTATATGGAGGCAAGCTGGAACATGGATACCACCTCAAAATGGGGAAGACTGTCACTGCCTCACTTCTTTAAGTATCTATTATCATAATTCCCACTGACTTCAGAGGTGCCCACCTGATTAAGAAAGAGCTGATGTGTTGAAGGCTTCCCAGCTGCTAAGCTCAAACACAAAATCACCAACGACTTCAACAGATGCTCCTGTTTTTAGACCATTGAGAACTTTATGAGCCATTTATCCTCCTTCGTGTAACTCATCATTTGAAATAAGCATCAGAATTAGGTAGTGATGTGTTTTGTTACAAAATGCTTTGGGATTACTCTTTCCTGAGTAGCATTCAAATATACTTGCCTTGAACACAACTGATATAGTGAAAAAAAAAAAAAACTTGAGTTTAAATTCTTATTTTGGTTTGGCTGTTTTTAAAAATCAGTGAAACAGAACTTTATTGCAGATAGGGTGAGAATAATCATCTTCTCACTGAAAAAGAGTGGTTTGAATAGTTTTTATGGAATAAATATTATGGGAGTTGTATGTTTCAGTATAAAAATCTTTCTTCTACAGCAGACACTGGGAGTCAGCCAAGCTCCACTTTTTTTTTTTTCTTTTCTTTTCTTGTCTAGAGTCAAGTGAATAGAATCATGAGAAAGACATCCATGCAATTTTTCATAGTTCAACTCCTGTGCTGGCACGGACAAGTTTAAAATATGAAGAATAAAGTCTTAAGTAATGTGTATACTTTACTGTAAAAAAAGATTTTTTTTGTGAAAAATGGCCTTCCTGGAAGGAAAAAAAAAACAAATAAATAAAATCTAACTTATTTTTAGTGATGTTTGAACCAATAATCTCACGTTTTATACAACTAAACTGCATTTTATAATATAATTTCTAGGATCATGCATATTCTCAATTCTACCACAAATTTTAGCAACATTCTTGAGATAAGACACTTAAATCAAAGCCATGATTTTTTCCAAAATATATCTTACAAGTGGTGTTTAGCACACAGAAAGGAGGCTTTGTGTGTACCAGGAAAATAATTATTGATTAAAGATCCATGTGAATATTACCATATGTAAATGATACCACAAGAGAAATGAAATGAAATGGGGAAAAAAAAAATAGATAGATAAATAGATAGATAGATAGATAGATAGATAGATAGATAGATAGATAGATAGATTTAATTCAACGATTACTTGCCAATACTGTTCCCCTTATTTTATATCATGAGGGAATTACTGAAGTCATTTTATTCCTATGCACTCTCTCTTGCTATGCAATCTGCTTGGTCAAATGGGCAACAAAGATAGTTATATTTCTCCTTTTAGTTCAGGACTCAGTTCATTCCTTTTTATAGTACATTCACCTAAGATGTTCCAATTTCAAAGTACCCCAGAGTCTAGCACATTTCCTGTGTTTGTTTGTTTGTTTTTCAGGCACTTAAAATACATTGATATTATGATTTTAGTTAAAATTGACTGCACTGTAATCCTATTGCCTAGTTCTAAGCCATCAGCTGTTTCATTGTACTTCTTTCTCTTTCTATATATATATGTATTTATATACATACTGTGCAAGTTCAAGGAATGAACAAATCTCAGTAATAATTCTACAACTTTCAGTAAAACCACAGGAGCTTGTTAGTTTTTGAGGGTAAAATTGCTGATTTTTAATGGTATATTGAAGTTACACGTCAGCATTTCCAGATTTCTCTTCTTATAAATAATTCATTTCCTATTATTGAGCATTTAGGAAAATAAATAAATAAATAAATAAAAAGTCAACAGGGACAGCAACTTGCTGCAGTCTTGGATGAAGTAGTTGCAAATATTATTCTTCATCCCTAGAGTATGTTTGTAATAGTGCAACCCTAATCAAATGTGCTATGGGGTTTCTGACAAGCTATTTATTGCTTAATTCTTTTTCCTTTCTGAACCAATATAATTTTTATTCTAAACATTTGCTATTGAATAATAGAATCCTGCTGTGAGATCATTTTCACTGATTGAAAGCTGATTATTTTCATATAGCAGCTGTCACTAGGTATTCCACTTTCTTAAGCTCTATCATTAGAGATGAAGCACAGGTCCATTTCTTACTGTAGATCACAGCATTTTGGCAACTGTGAGCCTGCTGAGCTAATTTTCTATATATGAGAAGTGAGAGTTCAGCTTAACAAAAAATTATTTTGAGTTTGAACAGTATTTAAGAGAATATATAAATGTTATGTTTTTCTATCATTTTGGGGATCTTGCAAAGCAAATTTCCTGGAGTAATCAGATCCTTGGAAAGAGTGGGACAGACGTATCAGTTTATAATATCAGTTTCATTCATTTTTTATTTTTATATATATATATATATATATATATATATATATAATTTGATTGGATTGCATTTCGTAGATTTTGCAGTCTGTACCTATACTATCTTGGCTAGGATTATCCTTTCTAAACTTAATTAGTATTATAGACTTTCTGGTGCTAAAAAGATTACTAATAACGGTTAGTTAATGAAACTTAAAGACTTATTTGTGTCCACTCTATACAAATCTTAATAATCTATAAAATGTGCCAGTCTACTTCAGAATATATCTCATGTTCACAACAGGTCCACAGGATCAAGTAGAATTTCTGATTCCCTGTAAGTATACACCTTATAAGTTCCAAAATAAATACTGAAGGGGAAAAAACAAACAAACAAACAAACAAACAAAGAACAACAACAACAAAAAAAACCTTCTGTGAAATTATTCTGTAGCAGTTCTATAAGAATGTGTCAATGTATCTCTTAGAAGCGGACAAATGGGGACAACAAGGCATAGTCCGTTTTAATAATGATACGTAGGCAGCTAGACACTACAGAAGAGGAAAACTGAGAAGTTATAAAGTTTACAACGAGTTGTTTGTGATCCAAAAGTTTAGTACATCATAGTTTTATAAAAATGTGTTTTCTTTTTTCTTATTTGCAATTATACTTTTCAACCTCCCACAATCTTTTGACCCTAAGATTCTTCCAAACAAGATGTTACTCTTAAGACACAAAGAGAAAGCAAAAAAAAAAGCAATTCTGTAAAGAAGTTAGTTCAATGTATTTTGTAAGGGAGGGTGAATTTTATGTAATATGGGAGCATCTTGCTCAGAATCTTGATCCTGTAGACCTGTTGTGAACTGAGAGAGGCATCTACTCTAAGACTTCATATTTTTGCTTTAATCAGTACTCTTGAGTCAGTACTCACTACATTTACTTCTCTACCTCCTTTTTTCATTTCCCCTTGTCCAAGGCAACTAGAAAAAAAAATAGGAATGCAAATAATACAAGAAAATATCCACTCCATACATTTCCTGGTAGCATAGCATATCCTCTGATTTGAATAAGTAGTTCTGTATTCATAAACATAGACTTTGAAATTGGTAAGCAAGGAATCTACAATACAAAATTTTTAGGTGTTTGTGATAATTTGTTCTTCTGGTGGGGTGACTTTTGTTAACGTCTCCAGCCAAAAATTTTGGTAGTCCGGTTCATAGCTGTTCCTTTGATATAAAGTATCAAAGGATACTTTGATTAGTTATATTAGTTATAGCAAACCATACAAGAGCACTAAGTTCTCAAAAAAAGACATCAAATGTAAGAAAATATTCAATTCAATTTATAAAATCCACACATAGTTTGCAGAACAAAAATATCTGATCCTGTTGCATACTGCTATTGTCTGTACTTACGTGGCCATATTTTGGCATGTAGTATGTGAAACTGGTATAGCAACAGATACATCTCATTTGAGAATGATATGTGATGCATATTATTTATAGGATTTATTAATAATTTTTCTTGCAATGAGAAAACTTACAGTGTGCTAAGGCTCTGATTAATACTGAAGTTTAGAAAGAGAAAAGTTTTTTTTCCCCTGCTATGCACAAATTCTGTGAAATAATAATAATTAAAACAAAACAAAACAAAACAAACAAACAAAAAAAACAGAGCACAGTGCCAAGATTATAAAAATGCAACCTGAAGCTAGCAGGTTTCAGAAAGATAAAAAAATCATATAGACAGAGTTGTAATAGAAATTTTCACAAACTGCAACAGTAGCTGTGATTAGTCTCCAGATGCAATGCTTAAGTGAAATGTTATGATTTGTATTTCTTCCTTTTACAGAGTTGTCACAGATATTAAGATGACACTGTAAACTAAAAGGTTTAAGAATACATTCTGGAAAACAATAAAACAAAAGAAAAAACAGTTCAAATCAAAAAGAACTTTAGGATAGGCAACTAAATGGGCCAGCAGCATCCTGGCCTGCATTAGAAATAGTGTGGCCAGCATGAGCAGGGAGGTGATCATCCCCCTGTACTCAGCACTGGTGAAGTCACACCTCGAGTACTGTGTTCAGTTTTGGGCCCCTCAACACAGGAAAGACATTGAGGCCCTGGAGCATTCCAGAGAAGGGCAATGGAACTGACAAAGTGTCTGGAGCACAAGTTCTACGAGGAGCAGCTAATAGAAGATAAATTTTAGGTTGGAATTCTACTGAACTAATGTTCGTTCAGAAAAAGCTAGAAGGCTTGGTGAGGGATTTCCTCTCCTCCAAGTCAAAGTTCATCCTAAAAACCTCACTGGAAAACCAACAGTCATGCTGTTCAACACAAATATCTTTCTCAGAGAAAAATCAGTTACATAGCCCTGTGTATGATCATAGAATCACGGGATACTTTGAGTTGGAAGAGACCTTAAGGATTGTCTAGTTCCAACCTCCCTACTATGACTGGAGACACCTCCCACTAGAGCAGGTTGCCCCATTCAGCCTGGTTTTGAACAAATTAAGTGATGAGGCACTCACAGTTTCTTTGAGAAACCCGTTCAAGCTCTTCACCACCCTCTTAATAAAGAATTTGTTTCTTCTATGCAATCTATGTCTAATTTCTTTAATTTTATTATATCTTGTTTGATCACTTCATGTACTGACACATAATGTCCTCCAGCAAGATCCAGAAGCTGTCATCTGGACCTGGTGAACAGGTCCATATCCTTTTTGTTCTGGGAGTCACAGAATCACAGAATCACAGAATGGCCAGGATTGGAAGGGACCTAAAAGATCATGAATCTCCTGCCTCATGCAGGGCCAACAACCTCCCCAGTGCTGAATGCAATGCTCAATATAGAGGTCTCATGAGATGGTAGGAGACTATAGTTCCTTTAGTCAAAACTGAGACAGATACCAAAGGGGACTTATGCTATCATAAAGTGCATTTTTCAGAAAAACTCACTGTAATTCTCCACTGCTTAAAACAGAACATTGGAGAAGTAGTTTATCCTGCAGAAAAATTAGAAAGTCAGACCCTTCTAGATGTTAGATATGAGTGGGAATTCAATCAGAGTAAACTTGAAGATCAATACAAAGTCATCAGGTGAACTTCAAATGTCGTTCACCAAGGAAAAATGTAACTTTTTTTAGGAACCAGAACCAGCTTCAGAGTTCTCCAGAGCTATTCAGCTCATTCCAAAGCAGTAGATACATCCATGAAACCCTCTAGCTCCATAAGCTCAAACAACAGTGCTGAGTAGATTTTGGTGGAATTTTGTCTCTTAAAATACATAAGGACATCTGAATGAACTCTGAGGAGGGTGCCATTCTCAGTACTCAAAATCAGGACTAAAAGATATATATTTTTTTCATTCTAACCATTTAAAATTCTTTTGAAAGTGGTTTAAGAACAATGGCTAGAATAGTCACTGATATAAAGAACTGGAGAGTTCAACATTTTACAAAAGAAGTATAACAGAAAATTTAAGATGTAAGAATATAACTTGCTATATTTACCTTTCTTTCATAATTTTATATTGACCATTTCCCAAAAACACATGTGGAATACATGCTAAAAACTACTGAACTGCTGAATTTGGCACAATATTTTTTTTCTTCTGTTAAAGCCTGTATCCTCCGACCAATGTCTTTCAGTTTCTTTGTCTACTTCTTTCATTTGACTTCTAAACAAGAACAGCCTCCATTTCTTCTAATGCATTACACCGCCTAGACAATGGACAATTTGTGAGTCTTAATTGTCATTCAACATATTTTTTCTCCACTGTTCTTTTACAGAAATCAAAGTTAAAAATAGAAGAACAGATTTGGAGCACATATATTTTATTTTTATTATTTATTTATTTATTTATTTATTCATTCATTCATTCATTCATTCATTTTCCACACACAGTATTTCAAAATGCAGCGGACACCTGTACCAAATGAAACAGTTAGGTTTGCTACTAACTGTTCTGCAGGAAACATTAGATTTTTACAAACTAATAAAATCATTAATGAAATATTAATTAATGACATATGCAACATTTCCTTAGCTCCATTTAGGATGCTTTTCCTGACCTGTAAGAAAAATGCCACTGATTAGAAAACAAAAAGTCCAGAGACCATTCAGGGAAAAGAAAAAAGAAAAAGTTTTAATTATTTTCCATTGGGAATATAATTCAGTTCAGTGAAGTGGGTATTTTAGCATGATAAGGAATAATTGTGTACAGAAGAAAATTTAAAACAGTAAGGATGGTTCCAGTGAATAGAAGGGAATAGGTTTTCTGTGTGCCAGACTTTTTGCAACGAGATAGGCAAAGGTGCAGTGAGAGTCTTCTTAAGAGAGTAATAGAGTGGAAACTCAATCTTTTTCTCAGTGCCTTGAACAAAATGAAAATGTTATAATGCACTGGGAGAAGTGGAGAATTGGATGGAATAGAGGGTCACTTAGAAATAATGAAATATAATTTTATTCTAGAAAAGGACTAGTTGAGGGCCTTTTACTGTTGATAAATTTTGTAGTGAAGACAGAGATCTGACTAGGAAACTGCTGAAAGTACAGATTCACTCTTACTTCCAAATAGATATTTTAACTTTGCAATTCAACTCACAGACAACATCATAAACTTTAATAAGCTTTAGTAGAGCAGGAAAATAATAAAACCTTAATGAATATGTCAGTGCACTGAGAAATTCACAGGATTTTCCTGAGCTTCCAGTTGACTTAGTGAACAGTCTAACAGAAAAGAGCAACAAAAAAAGAATCTCTCAGCCACAACTGCTGCATTTTTAGTAGTCTGTGTAGCTAGGATGAACACATTTTAGTACCTCTTTTCCCAAACACTTATACTGTATGACAGTTTTCAGAGAAGTTATTTACAAATATTTGAACAATTCAAGAAACAGTCTATTGATTTTTTTTTCTCTTTTCTCTGCTTTCCCTTTGATCTACAAAAAGTGGAAGATATTAGGTAAAGCACGTTATCTGTAATACTTTAGTTTAATGCCAGATGTAACATCTCATGTTTTGACGGGATTTACAAGCAAACTAACATGGCTGCTTTTTTGTTGTTGCAACAGTTTGTGTCATTGGTATTCAGCAGAAAGTATATGGCTCCATGGGTATTAGAATGATAGATTTTAATAGAATTCATGTAATGGATGTACGTTTCTTTACTCTATTTCCAGCCTTGATATTCAACTTAGTTCTTAAGACAACACTGATCTGAAAAAGCATTATCTTGTCTGCTTCCATGGAAATCATAAAAGTGGGGAAATTCATGCCCATTTCAGTAAAAGTTTTGTAAGCAGCATTCCAATAGAAATTTTATCTGCCATCTCCAATATCTTTTTTATTTCTTGTTTATTTTCTAGTACTAGATATTCATTCTTTCCACAACTGACTGTAAGAAAAATCCCAGGGAAATTGAAATTACTTCACTGGTGTCAGTTCCACTGAGGAAGATGATTAATCTTGGCTTTAAGTCTTGCATGAATATTCTCTCTAAAGATCACAGTTCCACTAAAAGGAGTGGAAGAACCTCTAAACAAGTTCCTTAACATAATTCTGCAACAGTTTGTATCAGAATACATTATCTTCTCTACATGACATTTGAAATGTGTTTAAGACATTTCATATCATTAATTCAGTCTATCCATTCTACTGTGTTCTACAACTATTCTATAACATTCCTATATTATACCTATTTTATATTCTGAAAAACAAACAAACAAACAGCAACAAAAAAGAAACACCTGCCATGATTCCTATATTTTCACTAATTTAACAGTTAATGTGGTTTGTTTGCCTTTTCAAAGTATTTTTGTAATCATAATGACAATTGTTTTAAACACATTTTTAAAACTTTTTCAACCATCTCTTCTGACAGAACACTGTGTTAAACTGAGCTACTTTTCTACACGATTTATTTATGGCATAAATAATAGGAAGATGTTCATAAGAACAATGAAATCTTGCAATATCATATTTTCTTTTACTGCTTTTCCAAATGCATTTTTAATTTTCCTATACTGAATAGCACTATGCATCTGACACCTGAGAAGTATATGAGCAAGATTCATTCATGATGCAGAAGTGAGAAGATTCCAACTTATTTTTGATTCTTTATGCAAACCCTAACTGTTTTGTGCTATATTAGTGGCTACTCTGTAGCTGAATTCCTTCTCTGAGCAGGGGGTAAAGAATGAATAATCTTGTAAAGAGAACTTCACTTCCAAATTAGAATTGGTTAGCCCTTTGTGATTACTGGAAATACTTCAAATGTACAAATTGTTAAGAATTCAGGCAGAATGCTAGCAGAGGAAGTTGACAATTTTGTAAGTTCATTTTAATACTGTACTTGTGTTTAAGTGATAATAAGATGCAGGAAAGGAAGTATGAATGTTTTCTCTTTTAAAACTCAAAAATTGAAGGCTCCTACATCCTTTGTCTCTAGTTTCCAACTCTCAGGGTTACAATGGCTTAGTGTATTAATTCTAATTTCTGATGACTTTAGGAGAAATCAATACCCATAGAGAACTTCAGCAATGTCGTCTTAGAACATTAGTAAATGAGGGCTAAAATTTTATATTTGTCCAACAAAGACCAAGATAAACTATTTTTATGTTGCTGTTTTGTTTGCTCTGCAATGGTCTTTCTTCTATTCATCCATGTTAATGTGCCTATACATGTGGCAATCAAGAATGCATTTGTAGTATTCCTTGTATAAAGTTTTTGCATTCTATAAAAATTGAAGGCATTTGATGCAGCAAACTGACAGTATTGTAGTCCTATCAGAACATAACAGTATAACATCTGATGAGTAATAGTTGGTTTTGGTGATGTGTCCATTGCATACACAATACTGTGAAAGTATAATACCTCTGAAATGAAACACTAGTCCATCATTTGGGATTCTAAATCAATGTAGACCACTCCAGACAATCCAAGAGCTTAACCTCAAAAGTTTCTGTTTATACTTTAAGATGTTTGCTGCCTTCTGTTGGTATACTGCATTAAATACTGTTATAAATATATGTGTATTACTGCTCTATTCTGTGTATTACTGCTCTATTGTATGGAGGAAAGCTATTTGTTAAATTTCATACTGACTATTGTGTTGCATTCCTTGAGATTCTGAGTTATGTTTCATCACATCACAGATCTGAACAGAGAGACAAAAATGACATCTTATTTCCTTAGCTGCAAATAATCAAGATCTTACATTCAGAAGTCCCTGAAAATGTTGTAGTGTAACTTTATATCTCAGTGTCCTTTTCCCACAAAGTGCTAACACTAGTAAAGTTTCTTAGCTATGACAGCAAAAACTTTGTGTTCAGGAGCACAAATAAATAGCAGTGTTCTGGCTGTAAAATTGTCAGAGGATCTCTGTGTTGCCCCTACCAAACATTCCTTAAAAGAAAAATCTGGAGAGGAATGAGCTGTGATCACCTATTAAAAAAAAAAAAAAAAAAAAAAGAGTTAAAGAGTTTATACTCCAAATCCTGTTTTTATTAAGTACAGAATGATAGATAAGGCATTAAATTTACTGTTAGTATGCTGTTCTCTTCCTTTTGTAGTGGTTTTATGATTTTTGGTTATCAGTATTCCACATCATAACATCATGTAATGCACTGGCAGTTCGACTGTTGATGCTCAAGATACTCCATCAAAGACAAACTGATGTCTGAGAAAAAGAAATGGGTTGATATGGAAGAAGGCATCCGTTATTTAAGAGAATATGCTGTGGTGGAAACGCTATATAGCCCCGATTTCATTCCTAATGAGCCAGACCAAGACATGATCCTGAGAGAGTCAGGTGTACACCAAATATGTGGCATATATTCACAAAGACTGCACCAGAAAGGTACGCCAGTACATTTGCAGCAATGTATGGCAGAGGAGAAAGAAGACCCCTTATAAATGAATTGGTTAATAAAATTCAAGACTTTGAATTACATTTAAGCCCTCTACGAGCCTGTGTTTCAGCCATTGCAGAAGTAGCTGAAAAGCTGGACAGCATGGAGAACAAACAAGAAGATATAATAGACAAACTATCAATCATGCCTGATGCTGATGAGTCTATGATGGTAACAGATAAATCCAATGGGTACCAGAATTCAAAAAACAGCCTACTGGAGGGGCTGATCAACTTGATTTCCTCCGAGCCGGTATCATCCAATGTCTCAGCTATCAAAAGAAGACATCCTCCTGCTCCAGCAAGTGACAACAGTGAGATTATGCCACGTTTTGCCTTTTGGCATTACCTACATGACCATGGTGAAGATATGAAGAAGTGGCATAAGCAACCTACTCCTGCACTTCAAACACGGGTAAAAGAATTACAAGACAAATCAACCACCAAGGTGAACTTGGTGGTTCAGTCATCCTTCCTTCACCATTGCTACCACAAGCACTAAACCATACCTCGCAGCTCCTCACCCAGACACTTCTTGAACACTGCCAGGGATGGCAACTCCATCATCTCCCTGGAAGGCCATTCCAGTGCCTGACCATTCTGAGACAAAAAGTTCTTCCTCATGTCTAACCTAAACCTCCTCTGGTACAACTTGCAGCCATTTCCCTGAGTCCTGTTTGTTGCCTGGGAGAAGAGACCAAACTCCTCCTCATCACAACTTCTGTTCAGGAAGTTGTAGAGTGTGATGAGATCTCCTGTGAGCCTCCTCTTCTCCGGACTGAACAATCCCAGGTCCCTCAGCTGCTCCTCATAAGACTTGTGCTCCAGACTCCTCACCAGTTTAGTTTTCTTTCTCTGAACATGCTCAATGGCCTCAGTGTCTTTCCTGTAATGAGAGGCCTAAAACTGAACACAGCACTCAAGGTGCAGCCTCACCAGTGCTGAGTAGAGGGGGATGATCACCTCCCTGCTCCTGCTGGCCACACTATTTCTAATGCAGGCCAGGATGCCGCTGGCCACCTGGGAACACTTTTGGCTCATGTTCAGCCAAGCATCAACCAACACCCCCAGGTCCTTTTCCCCTTCACAGTAATCCAGCCACTCATCCTCAAGCCTATAGCACTGCATGTAGTGTCAAAAATGACAAAATGAATGAAAAAAACCTGCCTTTCCTGTGTAGCAGAGGAATACCCAAGATGGTGTCATATAATTAAATCAGCTTGTGTTGGAAAAGATCTGAAATATTATCTAGTACCAAGGCCACTACTGTGAACAGGGTTGTCTACCACTAGATCAGATATTAGACTTGTTTGCCCATTCAACTTGGCCTTGAGCATCTCCAGGGACAGGGCAACCACAACTTTAGAAGCCTGTTCTAGCCCCTCACCATCCCCTGAGTGAAAATAAATAAATAAATAAATAAATAATAAAAAATAAATAAATAAATCCCTCTGACTTTTAGTTTTAATCTCTCTCTCTGTCCATATAAAATGTTGATTTCCCTCCTGTTTACACACTCCTTCCAAGTTTCATAAGGTTTCCATGAGATCTCCCCGGGTCTGCCTTCCTTTAAGGCTGAATAAGCTCAACTCCATCAGTCTGTCTTTGCAGGAGAGGTGCTCCAGCTCTCTGATCAGCTTTGCTGTTCTCTTCTCAGTCCATTCCAAAAGCTCCATATTTTTTCTGTTCTCAAGATCTTAAGGGTTCGGCAGTAGAGGCAAGAGTATCTCATCTGGAGATCTCTGCCTACCCAAGGACTGTATGAGCCATCCTGAGGTAAGAAAATTATTTTCCTTTTTTCTGCACCTACTGCTATTACATTCGAGCAGATCATTCCTCAACTTATTCCAAGACTTTTCTGCTCTGTCTTTTTTGCAATACTTGGTGAGCTAGGCAGGAGAGCACTCTAAATACTATGGATGAACTACTTCAAAGGAATAATGCATTGGTGGGTCACTGGAACCCCTAAAGCCTCAAAGGAGGAATTCCTGGGGGAAATCCTGGGATTCCTATGTTGCCTGTGTCTAAGTACAGAACAGATTCCAAAAGAAAGGGGACATATAAGGGACAACAGTCCCATTATTAAGTCCCCTTCTAAAATGGCAAGATTTTTTAATGAGTTAGACGAAACCATGCTAATAACTTAGGAAAGAATAGTAGCAGCATCAATTGCAGCATGGCTTTTACTATGAACTATTAATGAATATCATTCATCTGAAGACCTACAAGAGGAAAATGAGCTTTTAAAAAACCATGTCAGACTTGTGGAAAATAAAATTACTTTCTGACAGTACAAACAGGCCTACCATTGACTGGTAGTTCCCCTATAATATTAAGGACTTTATAATCAGAGGAGGAAAAGGATTCAGATCAACTGGATTCTTGGATCTCCAATAAATCCAAAAATGTAACGAAAACTAATAAGCCTAGAAGGCCCCAACTGGAAGACCTGGGAACTTGAGATCCTCTAGAGATAAGGCCAATCATTACTCAAGAAAGATTCAGAGTAGACTATTAGCATTGCTGCTCAAGGTGTGGTCCCTCACCCACACTGCTCTACATCTGGTGAAGAGCTTATAATGTGGCTGTTGAATTTACAGATTAGTTGCAACAGTTTAAAGAAAAAAAAAAACAAAACATGTGTTTTGTGATCAAAGCATGTGATCATGATTCCCAAGCCTGTGGGACCTGGAGGCTGAAAGTGTTCTTTTTATTGGACAAGAGATTTCTAAGCTCAAGACCATTAACATACATTTAGCCCTTAGGCAAAGATTCAGTGATAAAAAAGTAAGGTTCAGTGATAAAAATCATTTGCTAATTCAGCGGTTAATGGTTGTGTGTAGAATCACATGGCTGAATAGTATCAGCATCCCAATAAAGACTGGTTGGTGGACCTTAATGGAAGAAGTCTAAGACTACTTTAGAGAAGTAGGTATTGTCATGGTTTTACATTTTTTGGTTTTCAGTATTCCACATCAACACATCATGTAGTGCACTGGAACTAAAGTGTTAATACTTCAGCTCCATGTACCTATCTCTGTACGTGACGGAAGTCATGAGATCTGACCCTTCCGGGGGGGGGGAACGCTCACTTACTGCTTGTCAGTGGGCTCCTGGAGGCAGCGTTTTCCCGGCCATCCCAAACTTTTCAGGTTTGACTTGGTCTCGGGAACTCTCTCTCCTATCTTTTTTGATTTATTAGTCTCAATTTCAATTAGATCTTATTATATTGTGTTATTTTGCATTTCCAATATCATAGTTAGTAAAATAAGTTTTCCTCCTTAGATTGCTGCCGCTGTTTTCTTTTCCCATTCCCTTTTCCCCTTCCCTTTTTGGGCCAGCGGCCCTTTTGGGCCAGCTGCCCCCCTGTCACGGGCACAGGTAGATCTTGCTTAACCCGCGACAGATTTTTGGTGGAGAATGCGGGCATAGTTTTTTTTAGCTTTTAGAACAAATCTCCTTCTCTGCTCTCAGAGAGCTTTGTTAGGAGCATTATCAGTAGTTCAGGTTTTTGTGCTGGAAAACTTGACCTTGAAAGACCAGGCGTACTGCCAGTATTCTGCGATATTTGTAAACTTTGAGCACTGCTTGGTCTGGGTAGTGCCTCTTGTTTTTTCATTCCCTTCTTCTTGGTAGTTTCAATTTATTAACCCCTTTTAGCAGACACCAGCGATGGACCCATTCTTTTTTGTGGGGGCTTTGTGTAAGGGATTCAGAGCTATAATGTTACTCATAACCTGCTGGCCAATCATCGATGTCATACTTACTTGTCGTGGAATTCTGTTCATATATAACTACGCAAGGGAATGGATAGAGACATCTGTATGGTACCTATATTGGTACCTATGTGCAATGTGGTATGATATGAATTCTGACATTTACTTCCCAGATGGAATGGCCAATTTTACAAACTACACGATGTTCGGACCAACTTCCAATTCTTCCAATTCTTCCTCTCAGTTTGTCAGACATTTTTTGGATAGTCAGTTAACGCTCATATATGTGGGCCCAACCCTGCTCATGTTGATGAGTGTGGCCCTGCTCGTATCAGTTTACCTGAATGTGGTCCACTATAGGCGTAGTAAACAGAAGGAGTCTCCTCCAAAACCAGAGAATGCTGACTGGCAAGGGGTATGGACAGGTTTAGGAAAAATCTTAGAAGCATGGGGGGCCCGCAATGTCATGGGATTTCACTCTTGAACACCTATGGGACCCTGAGAAACTAAGCCAGTATTTGAGTCAGGGACAGTGCGGCTTACATAAATCTAAGGAGGCACAACTTATTTGGGGTTTGGCTTGTGCTTACCGCACCCTATATAATACTGTTCTGGAGAGAGAGAGTTTCCGAGCCGAGGTTCAGGCCAAAGGGAAGAATTCCCAAGTCAAATCTGATCAGTTACAGGAGACACCAGTAACAATAACAGTTGCTCCGGTGGAAGGCAAGAAATGGAAACGAGTGTCCACGCGTCTAGAATGGAAAAAAGAAGAAGAGGAGGAAGTGGAGGAAGATCCAGGTGAGGGGCCCTCCTCAGAACCACCACCGAGAAAGGCAAAGGGAAAAACTAGGAGACATGAAGAGGAGAGTGATGAAGAAGAAATCTCTATTACTACTCGTCGGCCTCTGAAGATGACCGAAATCCAAGGCTCAAGAAAGGAGTTTACACGGCACCCGAGTGAAACTCTCGTTTCCTGGTTGGTTCGCTGTTGGGACGCCGGGGCCAGTAGCTTGTCTCTGGATCGTAATGAAGCTCTCCAACTCGAGCCATTGCCAGAGATCCAGCTGTTGACAGAGGAATTAGTCGATGTTTGGATGGGGCTGCCACCCTCTGGGAAAGAATGTTAATAGCCGCGAGGGAGAGGTATCCCTTCAAAGATGGCTTGAAGCCTATGACGAGAAGATGGGATACAGTTGAAAAGGGTATCCAGTATCTGAGGGAAATGGCTGTGGTGGAAATGCTGTATGACCCCAACTTTGTTCCTAATGACCCACACCAAGACCATGACCCTGAGAAAGTGAGGACGACGCCTGATATATGGCAGAAACTCATAAGTACAGCACCAGACAGATATTCCGTTGCACTAATGTCTGCGCGTGAGAGACATGAGGATCAGCAGAGAATGCCCTTAGTTTTTGAATTGATTCTTAAGCTCCAAAGCTATGAGCAGCAACTACCCATAACTCGTGCTTCCATTTCCGCCATCTCTCAACTAACGGACCAAGTGAATAAAGTGCAAGAGCAAGTGTCTTCACTGATTAATCGTGACAAACCTGTAGTAGTATCAGAAACGCTTGATGAAGATCACGACGATCAGAAGAGTCTAGTGAAGGAGCTGATCAAATTGTTGCGAATCCAACTAATTAAGGATGATGAACCCCTTCCCTCACGTGCACCATCAAAAATCTCAGCTGTTAAAGGCAAACGCTTTCCGGCTCCAGTAAGGAATCCTACATCACGAATTGCCTTGTGGCGTTACTTACGTGACCATGGAGAAGACATGAGGAAGTGGCATGAACAACCTACTCCTCTACTGCGAGCACGAGTGAGAGAATTACAAAGCAGATCAACTGCCAGTGCAGTTGCTCCGGTTATTACAGGTAATGAATAGAGGGGCCCTGCCCTCAGTCAGGGGAGGGAAAGGGATAATAGAATTTATTGGACTGTGTGGATTCGATGGCCTGGCACATCAGAACCACTGAAATATAAGGCACTGGTGGATACTGGTGCACAGTGTACTCTGATGCCTTCAAGTCATGAGGGCACAGAATCAATCCATATTTCTGGAGTGACTGGGGGCTCCCAAGAATTGACTGTGTTGGAGGCCGAAATAAGCCTCACTGGTAAAGACTGGCAAAAACACCCCATTGTGACTGGCCCAGGGGCTCCATGTATACTAGGTATTGATTATCTCAGAAGGGGACATTTCAAGGATCCTAAAGGGTATCGATGGGCCTTTGGAATAGCTGCTGTAGACGCAGACAACATTAAGTAGCTGTCTGTTTTGCCTGGCCTGTCAGAAGATCCGTCTGCTGTGGGGTTGCTACGAGTGAAAGAGCAACAGGTACCAATTGCTACAAAAACAGTGCACAGACGGCAGTATCGCACCAACAGGGATTCCTTGCTCCCCATTCATAAGTTGATTCGACAACTAGAGAGTCAGGGAGTGATCAGCAAAACTCACTCGCCTTTTAACAGCCCCATATGGCCAGTGCGTAAAGCCAGTGGAGAATGGAGGTTGACAGTGGACTACCGTGGCCTGAATGAAGTCACACCCCCACTGAGTGCTGCTGTGCCGGACATGTTAGAACTCCAGTGTGAACTGGAGTCAAAAGCAGCCAAATGGTATGCCACCACTGACACTGCTAATGCTTTTTTCTCCATTCCTTTGGCCAAAGAATGTAGGCCACAGTTTGCTTTCACCTGGAGGGGCGTTCAGTATACTTGGAACCGTTTACCCCAGGGGTGGAAACACAGCCCAACCATTTGCCATGGGTTGATCCAAACTGTATTGGAACAGGGCAGTGCTCCTGAGCACCTGCAATACATTGATGATATCGTTGTGTGGGGCGATTCAGCGGAAGAAGTCTTCACAAAGGGAGAGCTAATAATCCAGATTCTTCTGCGTGCTGGTTTTGCTATTAAGCGAAGCAAAGTGAAAGGACCAGCTCAGGAGATTCAGTTCCTAGGTATAAAGTGGCAAGATGGCCGTCGTCACATCCCGACAGATGTGATCAACAAAATCACTGCTATGTCTCCACCCACTAATAAGAGAGAGACACAATCTTTTCTGGGTGCAGTGGGCTTTTGGAGAATGCATGTTCCAAACTATAGCTTCATTGTAAGCCCCCTTTATCATGTGACGCGAATGAAGAATGAATTTACATGGGGCCCCGAGCAGCAGCAGGCTTTTGAACAGATTAAACAGGAGATAGCCCGTGCCGTGGCCTTGGGGCCAGTACGGACAGGACAGGGTATAAAGAACATCCTCTACACTGCTGCTGGAGAGAAAGGTCCCACGTGGAGTTTGTGGCAGAGAGCCTCAGGAGAGACCCGAGGCCGACCCCTGGGATTTTGGAGTAGAGCATATAAGGGGTCAGAAGAGGGCTACACTCCAACTGAAAAGGAGATCTTAGCTGCATATGAGGGGCTTCAGGCTGCTTCTGAAGTAGTCGGTACTGAAACACAGCTCCTTCTGGCACCTCGACTGCCAGTGCTGAACTGGATGTTCAAAGAAAAGGTTCCCTCCACTCATCATGCAACTGATGCCACTTGGAGTAAGTGGATTGCGTTGATTACACAACGAGCACGGATGGGGAATCTCAGCCGTCCAGGAATCCTAGAGGTCATCATGGACTGGCCTGAAGGTAAAAAGTTTGGAACATCACCAGGAGAAGAAGTATCACGAGCTAAAGAGGCCCCACCATACAATGAATTACCAGAAAATGAAAAAAAAAATGCCCTGTTTACAGATGGATCGTGTCGTGTTGTGGGAAAGCATCGCAGATGGAAATCTGCTGTGTGGAGCCCCACACGGCAAGTTGCAGAGGCCACTGAAGGCAAAGGAGAATCAAGCCAATTTGCAGAGGTAAAGGCTGTCCAACTGGCCTTAGATGTTGCTGAACGGGAGAGGTGGCCAATACTTTATCTTTACACTGACTCGTGGATGGTGGCAAATGCTCTGTGGGGGTGGTTACAGCAGTGGGAACAAAATAACTGGCAAAGAAGGGGTAAACCTATTTGGGCTGCTGAACTGTGGAAAGATATTGCTACCCGGATAAAGAATTTGGTCGTGAAAGTACGCCATGTAGATGCTCATGTACCCAAGAATCGGGCTACTGAAGAACAGCAGAATAACCATCAGGTGGACCGAGCTGCCAAAATTGAGGTGGCTCAAATAGACCTGGACTGGCAGAACAAGGGTGAATTATTTCTAGCTCGGTGGGCCCATGAGACCTCGGGCCATCAAGGGAGAGATGCAACATATAAGTGGGCCAGAGACCGAGGGGTGGACTTAACTATGGGTGCTATTGCACAGGTTATTCACGACTGTGAAACGTGTGCCATAATTAAACAAGCCAAGAGGATGAAACCACTCTGGGAGGAAGGGCGATGGCAAAAGTACAAATATGGGGAGGCATGGCAGGTTGATTATATCACCTTGCCACGATCTCGCAGTGGTAAGTGTTATGTGTTTACCATGGTGGAGGCAACCATGGGGTGGCTTGAAACATATGCAGTACCCCATGCTACCGCCCGAAACACCATACTGGGTCTTGAGAAACAAGTCCTGTGGCGACATGGCACCCCAGAAAGAATTGAATCAGATAACGGGACTCATTTCAAGAATTCTCTTGTGAATACTTGGGCCAAAGATCATGGCATTGAGTGGATTTACCATATTCCCTACCATGCACCAGCCTCTGGTAAAATTGAATGGTGGAATGGATTATTAAAAACTATGCTGAAAGCAATGGGTGGTGGAACATTTAAGCACTGGGAGAAGCATTTGGCGGAAGCCACTTGGTTAGTCAATACCAGAGGATCTATCAATCGTGACGGTCCTTCCCAATCCAGCTCCCTACATACCGTAGAGGGAGATAAAGTCCCTGTTGTACATGTAAAAAACATGTTGGGTAAAACGGTTTGGGTTCTTCCAGCTTCTGGAAAGGGCAAACCTCTCCGTGGTACTGTTTTTGCCCAGTGACCAGGGTGCACTTGGTGGGTAATGCAAAGAAACGGGGATGTTCAATGTGTACCACAAGGAAACTTGATGCTAGGGGAGTGCAGACAGTAATTGTATGTATATGTATATAGACTTGTGTGGGTGTAATGCACTTTTAATCATTTTGTTTGCATATATGTATATATATATATATATATATTGAGCATGATGTAGTGATGTAGAATAAGGGGTGGAATGTCATGGTTTTACATTTTTTGGTTTTCAGTATTCCACATCAACACATCATGTAGTGCACTGGAACTAAAGTGTTAATACTTCAGCTCCATGTACCTATCTCTGTACGTGACAGAAGTCATGAGATCTGACCCTTCCGGGGGGGGGAACGCTCACTTACTGCTTGTCAGTGGGCTCCTGGAGGCAGCGTTTTCCCGGCCATCCCAAACTTTTCAGGTTTGACTTGGTCTCGGGAACTCTCTCTCCTATCTTTTTTGATTTATTTGTCTCAATTTCAATTAGATCTTATTATATTGTGTTATTTTGCATTTCCAATATCATAGTTAGTAAAATAAGTTTTCCTCCTTAGATCGCTGCCGCTGTTTTCTTTTCCCATTCCCTTTTCCCCTTCCCTTTTTGGGCCAGCGGCCCTTTTGGGCCAGCTGCCCCCCTGTCACAGGCACAGGTAGATCTTGCTTAACCCACGACAGTATGAAGGAGACTATCTGTGATGACACCTTCAAGAGTGCAGACCTAGTTAATTTTTCAACAGGGGTAAAAGATCTGATCCTACAAGAGATGCATCTTCATAAGTATAACATTTTATTATCCATACTGAATCCCTTAGTGGCCTTGCTTGTCACTGTCCAGCAGGCCACCCAGTTGGTGGCCAACCTGGGAGAAATGGAGCATCTAAAGACATATTTTGACAGCAGAAAGGGCAAGTTCTTCCCTATAAATAAAGCCAGGAGACACTCTACAAACATATTGTCTGGGACGCATAAAGCTATCCCGAAAACACATTTAAGTGATTTGTTCTTGGTTGGAGTTCCATTTGCAAAAAATTGATCAACAGCTCAATCATGTGCCTTTCTTTGAAACAAAAGTTTCAAAACACTCCCCAGAAAATCAGGGGAAAGAATAATTGAGCAGATACCAACAAAAAATGTGGAATTTGGAAGATCATATAGTTCCCAATTGAAGGAAAACCTCCTCAATGACCAATATGCCCGAGCCACCTGAGGAAACAGAATTGGCAATTGCACAACTACTTTCACAATGGGGGATGCTAGCCCCCCTGCAACTAGTTTGTCCAGATAGGACTGGAGACCCTATGTTGGAGCGGCAAACTTCTGGTACCAGAAAAATATATGAGTGATGGCTATGGTGGATACAGATGTGGAAATTTCAGTTATCTGTGGTGGTCCAACTCCATTTAATGGAACTAGGGCAATGATTCATGGGGGACTGATCATCCCTGTAACCAAGACAAGTTGGGGGTTGGGCACCTCTTACCCCAGATGTATGTGCCTCTGTCCCAATCACAGACTATATTCTTCACATAGAATATGCGGTCTGACTCTCAAGATGGTGGTAGAAGACTTCAGGCTTAGAGAGAGGAGTATTAGCATCTGTCCAATACAGGCAATATTAAAGGGCCATACGAAGCATTAGCCTATTTGTCTGCCAGAGCTGCGCCAGATTAATAGAAAACAGTATAGTCTCCTGAGGAGGTGGGGGGGGGGGTGGGGGCAGAGGACAACTTGAGAATGATGAAGTTTCATCAGTTCTTCAGACAATACTCATATATACAAAGAGTATGATTAGCAGCAATTGTTCAAAGAACATTTGGGACAAAATACCCAGAGTGAAATGTCATTAACATTGGAAAAAATGTGTTTTTTTCACTGAGGGAAAAACAGTTAAAAGAAAAGTGTATCAAAAATCTTTTGTTGTTGTTATTTGATCTAAGGAAGTATTGCACTGACAAAGTATTACTCACATTCACTTACCTCACACTAATTTCCTTTTCTTTAAAAAACAAACAAACAAACAAAAAAAAAACCCACCACTTTTAATGCTGTTTAATATCACTTCTGATTTAACCTAGGATAATTCTCTACAATTGTATGCATATTTGTGATTCACATCTGTTTTCTTCTCTCTATATATATACCCATCATCACGTACAGGTCTGATGTTTTAATTTTTTTTCTTTTTTCTCAATAAACTACAGTCCCCAAAGCAGCATTACAACTCCAGAGAAAAGTGAAAGTAATAACTCATATAAAAAGTTAGCAGCCACTATTGATGTTGTTAAGCTTTATACCTTGAAAGGTATATTATATTACATACCTGTTACAAATGCTATTTAGTGAAGGAATGTAAAAGATACTAAGGAAAATCCTATGAGAACAGGAAAGATTTTTATGAAAGATTTTTGCTCAGGTTTTAGCAACAGAGAAAGCTAGTCAGAGGAGTTGTATGAGTAGAGGAGTTGTATGAGTTCCCTTTCATGTTCAGAAGATATGGTTATGCATTACTACCATGTCTGTAGCATGTTGCTTGGTATTCATTGCGCTGTATAAATACAAGGGTCTTGTGAAATAGTGTTATACCTGAAGAACCAGTTCTACTGCAAAGGAGAGGAAATCTCTTCAATCCTTACTGGACTTCTCTGTTGCAACAAGTTGAGATACAGTGATCAGAACTGTAGCCTTCTGACTTCTCTAAGGCTCAACTGCGTTATAATATTAAATAATAATTAAAAAGTAAAATAAAAATGAAAACACAAAAACATTCATGCTGTGTGTCCTGAATAAAAGGTCAGAAATATAACTGAAATCATCATTTATTGAGGAAAACTGCACAGTCCAAGGAAGAAAAAAAGAGCAACTGCATAGAATGAGAAAGAAATTCTTTCAGACCTGATACTTATACCTTGGGAACAGGCAACATGGCAGGGAGATTCATCTAGTTTACACATGTAGAAGATGTTCTGCATCATGCATTTGACAGTGGATCCTGTCATAGTTTTCACATATGAATTTCTGTGACAAATATAAGCAATCCCTTGCAGGTAATGTGTTACAGGCTAAGAGAAGAGTCACTCAAAGGCAATGTGTATTTCACATACAACTGCCTTCCCTACCCCTCTCCCCTTGATTTAGATTTCCGCTGGTAAAATACCCTAATAAGCATGGAGATGTCAGTAAGGAAGTTTGCATTTGTATGTAACATTTCAATGTTTTTCTCACCTGACAGGTGGTGCCTGATTTTACTACAAAAGATTATAAGAAAAAGATTATAAGAATATTTAATTGTGATTTTCCAAGTGATTTTTTTTTTTTTTTTTACTTCTGGAAATCAAATAGGACATCAACAGGTTTCTGATAGTTACTGTCTTGTTTTTTACTTCGTCTTTGTTTATATACGTATATCTGAAGTACCTATATAAGGCTCAGATTTTCCATTAAGGGCAATAGGTTCTAGGCTGTGTGTATGTTAAAATTCAAGACAAATGAAAATGTGCAGTAATAGTTTAGGAAAAAAGGGAATGTGATAAGCCTGGGTAATATTTGGCAAAATGATTTTCATCCTCTTTATGCCCAAATCTTTTAGACAGAAGCATATAGGAGTAGGCTGTGAAAACAAATAAGTCTCTGGGGAAGATACATTAATGGGATAATTGTTTTGGGATGGGATGAACAAAAGCAGCACTTTATTCTTGTCTTACACACATGGCACAACATACAGAACCAGCACAAATAACTTACAAAATCTCATACACCATGCTTCCTCTCGAACAGCTTCTATTAAGTTACAACACCATAACAAATAAGGTATTTAGTTACTACAGATCCCCAGTCTCCATTTAAGGAGTTGTTATTTTTGTAAACTACTTAGACAAACATCTTTTTTTTTTTTTTTTTTTTTTTTTTTACATGTTTAATACAGTACAGTATCCTTGACAGAGTTCAAGATATTCACAATACAAATTGAATGCATTATAAAGCAGCAGAATTTCTTATCTTGGGACAGGTCTTCATTTGCTCCTGTCTTGTCTTAACAAGTTTTCTTTATTCTTAACAAGACTTCTTTACTCAACTTTCCAAGCTAAACATTAC